>APFE030569350.1:65054-107645 GCA_000404065.3 Pinus taeda
CGAACATTCGCCCCTAAAATTTTCTATGATTCACCAGCACCCATTATCTTTCTTTCCATTAAGCACATCGAATAATGATTCTTTGTAAACTAATACCACTCTCCACCATTTAACACATGCAATGAATTAAATTTTACTAAAACTTCAATAAGATTTCTCTTCCCAATTCACACACATAGGCACTTAATTCTACCTATTCCAAAATTTAAGAATTCTTCAATGATCATGCATATAGACACTCCATACATAGAAGATATAAAACTTCATTTCATTAATAAACTTGTACATACAAAAATACTTAAAAAAAAGTTTGTTTCTCTCTATGAGCCCGATTGCATATTCATTTCACCATTCATTCTTGATTGCATATTCATTTCACCATGCGTTCTTGATTTCACATTCATTTTTCCATTCGTTCTCATTGCCTGTAGGCTTACAATAAGCAGAGTTAAGAAATGCAATAGTTTTTCTAAATCCTAAAAACTATCCATAAATCACTCCATAAATCATATTTTTCTAAATTCTAAAGTCACTCAATCTATCCATAGAATCTCTCATGCTTTTCAAGGTAGATTCTCATGCTAAAATCTTATCAATTTTGTCTTATCTCAATCCACAATTATTTTAGAAATAAATAAATTAAAATTTTTTACAATAAGGAAATAAACTTATTTTTCCATGTTGAAACCTAGTTTGGAGCTGTTTCCAAAAGAGTTGATGAATTGGAAGCTCTAATGCTCTTACGTTAAGAGCCATCTACAGGAAAGTTGTGTCGAGACAGAAATATTTTTGATGGTGCTAGAACTTGCAATGATGGATAGTGACTATGATGCAGACAAATATGCACTCAACATTAAAATCTTAATCAAGGCCTACTCGTACTATTAAAATTTACTTCGTGACTCAGTGCTCATCCAGGCCATCACTCGAGTGCTTAATACAATATACTTTGATGCATTGTGTAATGATGATTGGTTGTAAACAAATCAAGAAAATTGTATCCATCAATATTATAAAAAAATATTTTTTTCATTTATTCAGCGAATTGAAATCATGCATGGATCACCTCTGTGCAGTTCTTTTGCACATTGCCTGATATGGAAAAAACATTTTAGCAAACGGATATAACAAAAAACTAATTAAGACTCAATTTTATGATTAAAAAAACTTTCGTTGCCAAAAAAACGAATCGACATGTAATCAAGACGTCGTTCAAGTGCTTAATATCATATTAAAATGATAACTAACGCTTAATCCTACAATTAAAAATGATGCCTTGCTAGTAAACATAAGCACTTTTGTTGCCAAAAAAAATCTACATGTAATCAAGACGTCGTTCAAGTGCTTAATATCATATTAAAATGATAACTAATGCTTAATCCTACAATTAAAAATGATGCCTTGCTAGTAAACATAAGCATTTTTTTGATGAACCAATGTGCAATCAGGACATCGCTACACTGCTTAATCATTACATATTCTATAATGATTATTTCTTGTTAACAAATTAATAAGATTGTATCCATCGATATTATAAAATAGTATTTTTAGCATTTATTCAATGAATCAACGCTTAATCGGGACATGATTCAAGTTATTAATAGTATTTACTGATAGTAAACAAATCAAGAAGGTCTACATGGCTTTGGAACCGATATCCCTTCTAGAAGATTGGAAGGATGTGCAGAAGAGGGTTATTTGTGGCAAAACCTTTGTTCTCTCATTTTTGCATCACGCATACATCACCCCTCCAAACATATCAACCCCACAATGGAAATTAGAATATATTAAAAAGATTAATTAAGGCTTAATCCTATGACTAATAGATATATTTCCTAATCAAAAATGTAAAAGTTCGTAACAGGGTAATGGTAAAATTGTCATATATTAAGAGCTTATGTGGAAAAAATCCTATTGAAATTTTCTAGTGGTTCTTGTGTGTTCGTGCTACATATTTCCCATGAGACCTAAGGAAGAAACAATTCAATCATGAATAAAATGATGTTATGGCATTTTGGAATCAATGACTTGTCAGCATATTATGTTCGTTTCCCTGCAATTTTACTTTTAATAATTAATTTCCTAAAGTTTAATGGTTGTAGTATTTTTTTTAATAATTATTGAGTGAAAAGTTGTGGAGGAAGCACAATGGAAGCTTCCTCGGCAGCTCCACACTCTACACAGAGAACTAGATTTGTATTCTAAAATATTCTTTTACATAGATTTAATCAAATTCCCTTGGTAAGGATTAGCAAATATAAAATAATATAATTAAGAATTAATTTTATGATTAGTATAAGTTTCATTGCCAACAAATGTAAATTTGTATGAGATTTACAAAGCTCCCTTCTTGGTAAACGTAAGCATGTATTTAGTGAATCAACATGCAATCAAGACATCTTTCCAATTCTTACTAGAATTTACTCTAATGCATAATGTAATGATTATAGCTTGTTAACAAATCAAGAAGATCACATCCATTGATATTATAAAATAGTTTGTTGAGTCAAATTATATTGCATAATTTGAGAAACATAAATTATCAACTTGGGAAGGTAAACTGATGAGGTGCAAGAAAAGTATATGCAAGCAAAATACATACGAGTGTCAAATCTCTAACTATTGAATCACATAAACCAATGCAAGTCTCTCTTGATCGACCAATTTGTAGAAAAGGTTATAGAGTGGATTCACTTCCTCTACAACTCATGATCTTATTGTTGGTGGTTTTGAAATAATATAGGCAAACCATGCTTCAATAATCTCAGAAATGGAAACAATTAGAATTCAATATAAGATGGCCACCATAAATAGAAATTTAACCATTCATCTAGGTGCTGCTAATTTATAAATGACACATTGTTTATGTAATGATCTTATTGTTGTAATCAGAAGTAAAGCATGATAAAATAAACTTGAAACATAAATAAATCATAAACTAATTATATATGTGTGTTTTGAGCGAAGGGGGGCCCTTCCCTTGCTCACAACCCCTCTACACACAAGAGAAGCTACTCAGAACAATGGGAAGAACATGTAATTTGTATTAATATTTGAAAATGTTAAGTTACAACATAGTCTTAAAGCCACACAATAGTTTAAATATGAACACAACCCTCGCTAGCCCTTGCTCCCATATTATTATTGTTTTTATAAAAAGGACCAAGCCCAAAAGTGGCTGGCAGTAACAAGAATATGCTAAATAAGTCCGCAACTAAATAGAACGAACAACATCAACTAATCTAAGCTAGAACATGTACAATCTTTGACTAGAAGCATAGATTGGAAAACATATCGTTTCAGAAGCGCATCCATTTAGAGTGGTTGCAGCCAAGTAGATTGGAGCTTTAGACATGGTCAAAAGGGCAAATCAAAAACGTTGATAGGGTAGAAACCATGTGGATCAAAATCCATTTTCAACCCATGTCTTGGTTTACCCAGAACATGCGTGCATAATGCTGAATCTCGGATTTCACTACAGCAATTTTGGGAAGTTATGTGCAGTCGGATTTTCTGCAGGAAATCCGGGCCTCTACAGGAAATCCAAATGCTGTAGGAAATCCAAAACTTGGTGTTTTGGCGCAAAACTGATCCTCTTGCCAAGTGGAATGATCCTACATGTGGGCTTGGAGATAGTTAGAGAGTAATTAAGTGAACTAACAATTTAGCTAGAGAATGATTAAAGATTAAAGACAAAATTATGTTTTTAATAATAAATCTACATACCTTTAATCTAATGGCAAACTTTAGGCAAAACATAAGAAAATGAGTAGAAAATAGATAGGTGGGATAGAAAATAGGTTCAAAAGTGGAGGGAATGTGGTTCATAAACATGGCCAAAAACGGGTCAAGTCACAACCCAACATCTCCCCCACACCTGAGATTTTGCATGTCCCCTATGTAACAAAACTATCATTTCTCCCAAAAAGTTTCAGTCCTTGCCCTTAGCTACAAAAGTTGTAGCTAACTGAGTCACCACTTCAGCTAACTGGTCTAACTGATGCGTGTTGGGCTCTACAGGAAATTGATTTTAATATGCCTAGTTCTTCTATTTCAAACAATCAATCCTGCTCTGTTTCTTATTTAATATCTAGTCCTTTCTCTTAATCCAGTCTTCATGCTCCCTTTGCATCCTTAGGCTGTTTTCCTTCAATGCTTCATTTTCTTTCCACAGGGCTCTTTCGGAAATGATCAACTCAGTGATTATCTCTTCTAGCTCCTGGAGTGACTGCCTTTTTCTTTCATCCTTTATCTGTGGTTCTTCATCTATGTGGGGAGACTCCAGGTCTTCTTCTTCCAAAAGCTTTTCCTCTTCATCATCACCCCCTTCATATTGGAGCTCCAAAAGGTGGAAATGAAATAAGAAGGCGAGGTCGGAACGATCCTCGCATGTGATGTATTTCTGCAATAAATAGAGGAGGTCCCGATACTTACCCTGCAGGAACATTTGTGGGATGCCTTTACTCTAATCTGGATTTGCGTGCTTTGGGATAAGGAATGATGCACATAAATTCTTATTAAAAAGTTGGTTATTGAACCAGCATTCTCCCGTCTATGGAATTCCACAAGCCCACACCACCAATTCTTCAGTTAGTCTGAACTCCACATCCCCCACTTAAACGTGATCCCCATTCAAGTTTAGAGTGAAAAACTTGGTCACTTCAGGGTTATGGCCACTAAATTTCATGAAAAACGGGAGCCACCCTGCCTTTTCTAATCGATGTTTAGTGCATGGGTAAGCCTTAGGCAGCTCTGGCCCTTGCGGCTCAAAATGCACAGGGTCTCTAAGTTTGGCCATAACTGGAAGTCGAGAAGAAGGAGATGAGAGTTACACAATCTTTGGAAATATCACACAATCTGGTGATGGACTTACACAATAATAAGCTGCGAGTATAGGAAGTGAGTGAGGAAATGATATAAAAAATATCAAGACACAAGATCCCTAAAAACAATAGTCATGATCATGACTTCGTCATGATCTGACCATTGAAAAGTACAACATAATCGTGACATGATGGTATAGCGATGGCGAATGGTAAGGGAAAGATGGATGATCATGCATTGGAATATGGCAGTGGTGGCCGCAAGGTAAGCCATTAGTAAAAGACATGCAAATTATAAAAATGAAATAGCATTTACCTTTTCACCTTAATCATCTCATCGCCATTGTTTGTTACCTCTTTTTACCTCTAACGGGTTTGTACCTCGACTGCCATGCATAGTTCAGTGCATGTGAATATAGGTGCTGATGTCAAATGTGCAACGAACTCGTTGGATTACCAGCCATTAAGGTTAGCTGTTAACCAACGTGAGGCCCATCACCATTGATGAAAATGAGGGCCAAGGTACCATGATGCATCCTATAGGGTGTGAAAATGTTTTGATGTTGAATCCCCCTACAGGATCTAGCAGTCAAAAATCCATGGTGATTCTCCATTGCTGCCGGTGAGATGATCTGTCATTAATGCATACAGAACTCAAGGCATCATAAAGATTTGATCCTGGACCTAGATAATTTGTTGATGTCGATGGATCAAGATTGTTGGAAGGAGGGCCTTAAGAAGTCCCACATCAATCCAACACAAGAAAAGTAGATTTAATCTGAAAACAAATTTTTATTTAAAGGAACATACTGACCTACAATTTTAAAGAGCCCAGTGCAGTCCATGCTCACCAGGTTTTATTTTTAGAGATTCTGAAATACTTGGAAAAGAAGACTCCAAGGGGATCCTTTTTCATAATTAGTCCATTGGGATAGGAAAAAGGAATAAACCTATTCCCAATAGACATTCCTCTCATATTTTACTAAGCACAAGGAGGAATAGAGTAAGCTCATTTTGTCAACAGGAATCAAAAAGAGATAGTGGAAGGAATGACCCCCTCCTTCACCATCTCTAGTTCTCTTTTCTTCACAATTTCTTGCACAAATTCCTCCTTGGATTGGGGTTTCTGATATAACTTGAGTCTGTGCCCATTCACCAAGAAGGTACCACTCCCGTCATCAATGGTTTTAACTCTCAAAGATCCATTATAAAGAACTTTCTCAATCTCATAGGGACCCAGCCAAGATGTATTAAATTTCCCTTCAAAGTTCTTGAATTTTCAATCATACAACAATGCCCAGTCTCCCTCTTTAAACTTCTTCTTCTTAATGTATCTGTCATGCCATTTAGCCCTTTGTTGTTGAATCAATTTAGTATGCTAAAAAGTGTCTTTCCTAATCTCATCCAACTCATTGAGTTGCAGGATTCTTTGTTGTTGAGTTTCGTCAAGATTCATATCCAATTCTACTGCCATTTTGAAAGTTCTGATCTGAAATTCAATGGGTAATAGAACTTGTTTTTCATACACTAGTTCATAAGGAGAACAACTAGTGGTGTTTTTCCAAGTAATGTGGTAGGCCCACAATGCTTCAGGAAGTCGATCGGCCCAATCCTTCTTATGTAAATGCACTATCTTGGTAAGGATTGTTTCCAACACTTTGTTTGTTGATTCCACCTGCCCATTGGCTTGTGGATGATAAGGACTAGACTTCCGGTGGGTAATCTGATATTTCTGCACAATTCCCTGCATAATCTCTGACACAAACTGAGTACCTTGATTAGTAACTATCTCACACGATACCCCAAATCTTACAAAAATATAAAAAAAAAAAAGGGAAAAAGTTTGCCACTGTTTTCTCCATTGCTCTAGGTAGTTCTTTTGCCTCCACCCATTTCATAACATAATCAGTGCAAACTAAAATGTACTTCTTATCTTTGGACATGGGGTTGATGAGACCTACAAAATCAAGAGCCCACCTCTCAAAAGGTTCTATAAGAACCTATGGCCATCCCATTATCTAACAGCTATCACACTTTCGAACATATTCCCTTGCATCTTTGAAAATATTTGGCCAATATTAACTTGAGCAAAGGATCTTGTAAGTTGTTTGCTTGTCTGCAAAGTTCCCTCTACATGGTTCATCATGACAAGATCTTAGAATAACATAGATCTCATCCTCTCGGACACACCTTTGAATAACCAAATCAGGTCTAGTGGAAAATGGATCTCCCCTAATCCAAGAATAATCAACACTCTTTCTAACAATTCTCTTTTTCTGATTAGATGAAAAATAAGGAGGTAACTTTCCTATAGCAAGGTAGTTGACCATCTCTACAAACCAAGGTGATTTAAGAGAAATGGAAAACAAATTTTCATCAGGAAATATGTCATTAATAGGAACATCCTCACTTGCGTGGTTGATTCTAGATAAGAAATTAGCTACCTGATTTTCCTTTCCAAGTCAATCCAACACTATGATGTCAAATTCCTGTAGCAACAAAAGCCACCTAGTAACCCTGCCATTAGTGACTGGTTTATTCATGAGATATTGAATGTCAGAGTGATCTATCTGTACAAAAACTTCATAACCCGTGATGTAATGCCTAAACTTATTAATAGCATAGATCATAGTAAGTAATTCTTTCTCAGTTACCGCATAATTCAGCTCTGCAGGAGTTAAATTTTTACTAACGTAATAAATGGCGTGGGTTACAAGATCCTCTTTTTGTCCCAATACTGCTCCTATGGCTGTATCAAAGGCATTCATGGAAATTTGGAAAGGCAATTTCCAATCCAAGCCTCTCAAAACTAGTGCTGAAGAAAGTTTTTTCTTGAGTGTATCAAATATAGCATGACACTCATCATTCCAATGAAATTCAACTTCTTTAGTCAATAATTTAAATAAGGGAGAGGCTACTTTCGTAAAATTTTCAATAAACCTTCTGTAGTAACCTACATGTCTAAGGAAGCTTCGAACTCTTTTCTGATTGGTTGGTGGAGGTAGCTTCATTATGACTTCAATCTTTGCTAGATCAACTTTAATTCCTACAACAGAAACATGATGTCCCAAAACAATACCTTCTTTCATAATCATAAAACATTTTTCATTACTCAATGAAAGGTTAGTGTCCCTACATCTCTGAATTTTTTTTTCAAGATTATGTAAAGCTTCCTCGAAAGTATCACCCATAACTGTAAAATCGTCCATATAAACCTCTACGCAATCATGCAAAAGATAAAAGAAAATACCAAGGACTGCTCGCTGGAATGTGCCTGGTGTGTTGCATAAACCAAATGGTAGTACCCTGTATGCATAGGTGCCCCAAGGACATGTGAAAGTGGTCTTCTCCTACTCTTCAGGGGCTATCCTAATCTGATTGTACCCAATGAACCCATCTAGGAAGGAAAAATACCTTTTTCCAGCCAACATGTCCAACACTTGGTCAATGAAGGGCAAAGGAAAATGATCTTTTAAAGTAGCCTTATTTAACTCTCTATAATCAACACACACTTGCCACTTACCATTCTTATTAGGCACAATAACCAATGGAGATACCCAATAGCTATCTGAGATAGGATAGATGAACCCAACATTCAATAATTTATGCAATTCATCTTTCACAATTTCTCCTAAAGCAAGTTTCATCCTCCTTTGCGGCTATCTCATAGGCATGGTTTTTTCTTCTATGTAAATATGATGAATGCATGTGTCTGGGTGAATGCCTCTCATATCTATATATTCCCATGTAAATATATCTGAAATTATTTTCAAATATTGGATTAACTATCTCTCTTGTTCAGGGGCTAAGGAAGAATTGATATTCAAAGGTTTTTCAGGAAAAATTTCAACCACCTTACTCCCCCATTCAGACATAGAATATGCAGGAAATGCAGATAATAAGGCTGAATGTAACTCAGTTGTTGTATTATTTTCATGAAAATCCTGCAGATTAGTAATGAAATCTAAATTATGATTAGGCTACCCATCTTCTTGCTGCAAAAAATCAGGATTATAAATACAACAATTTATCATATTCTCTTTTGAATTTTCTTTAAGGCTCATAACCTAGGCAATGGTCAAAACTGGTCGGGCACATTCAGAATCATATTCTTCTACTTCTTCTTCAACCCAATGTGTGTTTGTTGATCTAAGGAGAGGATGAGCAGGGGGATACAAATTGATATGCGCTATTTCAGTCCCATGGGTGATGGTCATATTCCTAGACCTACACCCTATCTAAGCATCTATCGTGGCTAATCACGGTCTCCCCAAGATCAACAGATGACCTCCTAAGTTGGTTTTGGGCTAAAGAACATAGAAATCTATAGGGTATGCCTAGGAATCTAATGAGATGATAATGTCCTCTAAACTCCCTCTGGTTTTACCTTAGACCTATTAGCTAATTCAAGCATGGTAGGGGTGGGTAACAAATCAAAGGTTCCTATTTTGTCTAAGGTTTCCGTGGTCATAACATTTATGGCAGCACCTAAATCAATTAAAGTGTTTCTTATAGGTTGTCCATTGATAAAGGTGGTAACCACAAGAATTCCAGGGTCTGCATATTTTTCGGCAACACATCCAGTAGACATCAAGCTTGTTAGCTTTCCACCTACTTGGATTGTGGAGAGTTCTCTCTTTTGTCTTCCGGGTTTCTTAGTACATAGCTCCTTTACTATTTTGGCATAAATTGGGATGTCTTTAATTGATTGCAGCAATGGGATCTTGATGCACACATTTCTCAATTCAGACACAAGATCAAACTCACATTCAGGCTATTTTGGTCTTATTTCCAATCTCTCTGGAAAAGGAGGTTGGATATCTTTGGATGAGGAAGGTTCTTGTGGCTTGAAGTGGGTTGTACTACTGGTTTAGGTGTGGTTTCAACTTCAAGCATCTCTAGAGGATCTTCCTTTTCAATCTCTTCAATTCTTCTAGGCTAATTTACCACTTTTTGCAACCTTAACTGGATTTGTTGTAGCGACACAAGAAATTGTTGCAGAACAGGAACAAAAATTTCCTGTAGCGACTGCGATGCAATATAGTAGGTAGGAAAAGTGGAATAAGGGACCAATCCAATTTTGTGAGCAGATTGGATGGTTCTATTGCTGGGGTTAGACACTAGCTGGGCACGAAGCTACATGGGACGAGGTTGATTTGGTGAGGCAGACAATTGAAGTTGTTGTTGTTGAGGTTGGACTAATGGTTGTTGAGTGGGTTATCGAGGATAGAAATTTTGGGGAGGAAAATTTTGAGTGGCAGCGTGAAAAAAATTTCCCTACCAAGGTTGTTGTGGAGGCCAGGTTTGCCAAGGCATTGGAATATTCCACATTTGATTTGGGTTATAAGAATTTTGAAAATGTGAGTGACTTTGATTAAAAGGAACTTGAAAATGTGACTAATTCATACCTGCACCATGTGGTTGCCATTATCTTTGAGGTGCCATAGCATAGAGCACATTGACAGTCCCTTGATCTACCATATATGATGCTTTAATTTTAGGAAGTGAAGTACATTGCTCAATGGAATGTTCTGCTTCACAGATTAAGCATAGTTCCTCTGGACACTCCCTTGAAGCATGCTTCTTCCCACATTTTGGACAGAACACGGCCAAGGCTTTTTCCAACTCCTCTTTCTCCTGTTCCTTATTAACCTGAAAAATATCCAATTGAGAAGATAATGTGCTAAGGATATCAGTTTTAAAATTTTCAAATAAGTTGCCCATTTCTGCCCTGGTTACTCAACCTCCAGCAACTCGCTTGACAAGTCTAGAAGTAGTACTTCTAGTCCCACCTCCAACTTTAGAATTTCCTCTTGAATATCATCGAAAAAGTTCCATCATATCCAAACATTGAGATATCACCTCCCCCATTAGATTCAAGATCTCAAGGTATTCTGGACTGATGGCTATCAACAAAATTGTTCTTTTGGTGTCCTTACTCAACTGATTCATCTTAGATCTCTGCAAATTGTATTGAAATCTTTCCACCAAATCCTCAAGACTCTCCCCCTCCTTTTGAGTCATGCTAAAGATTTCTTCCCTGAGATCCCTAGTCTTACAATAATCTTGATATTTCTTCAAGAAAACCCTCTTCATTTTATCCCAAGTTGTAATGGACTTTGAAGCCAACCCCATAAACCACCTGAGAGATGCATCCTTCAATGTTGTAGGAAACAACTTCAGCTTCTGAGCGTTGGAAGAATAGTCATAGCTCCTGCATAACACATTGAACTCAAATAAAAAGGCATCAGGATCTTCACTAGGAACCCCTATGAAATTAGGCAAGGCTGAAGGAGGAATTTTCTTCATTTGAGTAGATCCACCAGCCTCCTTGATAGGGAATTCAAATGTAACCAATTCTTCTTCCTTCTCATCATATTCCTTTGTGTGACCAGTCCCCTCTTCATGAGCCATTATGGTCTGAAAGGGATTATGTGCTAGGTGGTTTGCAGATCTTGCTGAACCAGGAGACACAAAATGGACAATATTAGAAGGCTTCCATCTAGGAGTAGGTTTTGGGCTCTTTTCAGGACCACAAACCTCGAGACCTGACTTGTCTTCTTTTATTGCCTTTGATTTTGCAGACTTCTTTTTCTTGGCTAGTGTATTAGTAAATGAAGTGGTGCTCACACCACCATAAAAGATATTGGTAGATGTTGGACCTAAGAAACTACTTAAAAAAAAACAAAATTCACAAGAAAAAAAAACTACTTACAGACAATCAGGGCACGACTTTGGCGAATAATTTGACCTATTACAGTGCGTGGGGTTTTCTCTACATCTTACCACTTCAACTCCCCTAGCCCTGAAAATTTCAAACAATGCGTAGAACACAAAAACACTTCAGTATTACCCATTCAGCACCTCCTTGGCAACAACGCCAAAATGTTGAGTCAAATTATATTGCATAATTTGAGAAACATAAATTATCAACTCGGGAAGGTAAACTAATGAGGTGCAAAAAAAGTATATGCAGGCGAAATACTTAGGAATGTCAAATCTCTAACTACTGAATCACATCAACCAATGCAAGTCTCTCTTGATCAACCAATTTGTAGCAAAGGTTATAGAATGGATTCACTCCCTCTACGACTCATGATCTTGCTGTTGGTGATTTTGAAAGAATATAGGCAAACCACGCTTCAACAATCTCAGGAATGGAAACAATCAGAATTTAATCTAAGATGGCCACCATAAACAGAAATTTAACCATTCATCTAGGTGTTGCTAATTTATAAATGACACATTGGTTATGTATTGATCTTATTGTTGTAATCAGAAGTAAAGCCTAATAAAATAAACCTGAAACATAAATAAATCAGAAACTAATTATACATGGCTATTGTGAGTGAAAGGGGGCCCTTCCCTTACTCACAACTCCTCTACACATAAGAGAAGTTGCTCAGAACAATGGGCAGAACATGCAATTTGTATTAATATTTGAAAATGTTAAGTTACAGCACAAGCTTGAAGCCACACAATAGTATAAATCTGAACACAACCCTCACTAGACCTGGTCCCCATATTCTTTTTGCTTTTATACAAAGGACCAAGCCCAAAAGTGGCTGGTAGTAACAAGAATATGCTAAATAAGGCTGCAGCCAAACAGAAAGAACAACATCAACTGATCTAAGCTAGAACAGGTACAATCTATGATTGGAAGCAAAGATTGGACAACATATTATTTCAGAAGTGCATCCATGTACAGCGGTTGCAGCCAAGTAGACCAGTACTTTAGACATGGTCAAAAGGGAAAATAAAAAATGTTGATAGGATAGAAACCATCTACATCGAAATCCCTTTTCAACCCATGTCTTGGTTTAGCCAGAATGTTCGTGCATCATGCCAAATCTTAAATTTCACTATAGGAATTCTGGGCAGTTATGTGCAATCACAGTTTCTGCAGGAAATCCAGCTGCTACAGGAAATCTGGAACTTGGTGTTTTGGTGCAAAACTGATCTTGTTGCCGAGTGGAATGATCCTACATGTGGGTTTGGAGCTATTTAGAGAGTAATTAAGTGAACTAACAGTTTAGCTAGAGAATAATTAAAGATTAAAGACAAAATGATGTTTTTAATAATAAATCCACATACCTTTAGTCATGGAAAAATTTAGGGAAAACATAGAAAAATGAGCAGAAAATAGATAGGTAGGATAGAAAATAGGTTCAAAAGTGGAGGGAATGTGATTCAAAAACATGGCCAAAAATGGGTCAAGTCACAACCCAACATAGTATTTTCAGCATTTATTCAATGAATCAATGTTAATCAGGATATTGTTCAAGTGCTTAATAGTATTTAATGATCATAAACAAATAAATAAGGCCTACATGGCTTCGTAACCAATATCAATTGTATCAAACTAGAGGATGTGTGGAAGAGGGATGTGTGGCGTAACCTTTGTTCCCTTATTTCTACACCTATGTATATGTTACCCCTTTGTAGAGATCAACTTCCCACAACATGGATTAGCATATATTAAAAACTTAATTAAGGTTGAATCCTATAATTAACAAATATCGTTTTAGATCTTAATGTTTACTTAAGTTATGTACATATGAAGAGAGGTTTCTGAAACAATATAACCATGATGATCGCTTCAGGAACATTGCCTTAGAATCCATTTGGGCATATTTCTATCTACTACACTGGTTACATAGACAGAATAACATTGAATGTAATAAATCATTAACTATAATTTATCTAAATTTCATGAATTATGGCCTTTGTTCCAATTTCATGTAATCTAGTTACTATTTACTAATTTATCTATACGTATTTATATCAATATTGAAATTTTCAATGATTATAGAAATATAATAATTATGAATTAATTGTGCTTTTTCCATTGTAATTGTTTCGATAACTATTGAAAGAAACACAACTAGTGGAGCATGTAGATTAGTTATGCATATTCAGTGTTGGAAGTAGAAAATTGATCAAACTAGTTTAGTTTTGTTATTGTAAACATTCATTGAATTAAGGAAATATTTTTTGGTTTATGAAAAGATGGGGAAAACAAGTTTTTACACCCAAAGTAGGGAAATGGAAATGAAAAAAATAAGTAAGGCTCAATCCTATGATTAACAAATATCTTTTTAGATCTTAGTGAAAATTATTATCGAAATCATAAGCATTCATAGCAGAGTAATGGTAAAATCATTATACATTTAGAGCTTATGCGAATAAAATCTTATTGATTTTTGCTAGTGGTTCTTGTTTATTCATGCTACATAGTTGTCTCACTGTTACCTTGTTTACATTAAGAATAAATTGTAATAGGTTCCTCTCATGTAAAGGTTGTCCAGGTCAAAATGAACAAGGGAACATAAGATATTGAAATATGGACCCTTGTTCAAAATCCAGAAGTGACATGGAAGAAGTAGTTTAAGAATTCTTGTTTTAGCATTGTAGAAAGTAGCATGGCACAACATACATCACTCAATAAACCCAATTTATGGCATGAGAGGCAAAATTTCAGTACATAGAAAAGGATGAAGCAACAAGTTCAATTGGCATCTTTGAGAAACTCCTCGCTTATAGATGTAGTCTTTATGGCAAGATAGCTTGTAGTACTCTTTGTCTTATCTGTTATCATCTTGTTGTGAACAAGCTCAATGAAGAAGCTACGAGACCTTTGTAATGCAACACAAATAGAGGCAACTGATTTTGATTGTAGTTTATTCAATACTCAAAGATTGTATCCATTAAAGGTAAGAAATTAGAGAATGGGCTAACAACAACTTCAAGATATCTTGCAAAAAATACGTAAGCATGTGTCAAGGACTTAATCTGAGATTTCTCTTCACTTAGGTTTTGTACATATGAAAAGAGGTTTTTGAAACAATGTAACCATAATGATCATTTCAAGAACAATACCCTAAAATCCATGCAGATATATTTCTATCTACTACATCAATTGTTTAGACACAATCACATCAAATCTAATAAAGCATTGTTAGGTCCCTATACTACTAGTGTAACCCCTTATTATTATTAGTACAACCCCCTTATTATATTGTTGTACCCATGTAGTCCCCATATTGTTATTATTGGGCCCCATAGAAGGCCACTATTGATATTATTGTGCCATTACATTATTATTGTTATGTCGGCTCTGATTATATTATCACCCCTTAGACTCCTATATATAGAAAGGAGGTCTTGTCATTTGTATCATCCAAGAATTGTTCATTTGTGTAATGTAAAATAGGTTTCCCCTCGAAGAGGCTTATTTTGAAGGTGTTTATCTATCTTTTCTATCTTTTTTGTGAGCTGTTTCATAACATTTGGTATCAGAGCTTTGGATTCTAGGGTTTCACTGCTCCAAATAGGTCATCGTGGAATTTTTGCTATAACTTTTTCACTACAAAGTTTTAGAAGCTAAAGAAAAACCCATTTGAGAGGAAATTGGTATGCACCTAGGGTCCAAATTTCATATCTTTTCTCGATATTTTTCATAAATAGGATCTAAGGAACTTAGGCTTTTTGCAAGCTCCAAAATTTCATCTCAAATAGGTCATCGTGGAATTTTCACTATCATGAATTTTCTATGAAGGTTCAGACCTTGAAATTCAAAACCCATTTGATCCGAAATCTTAGTGAAGTTTGGGTCCAAATTTCAGATCTTTTCTCGCTATATTGTCAGAGATATCATCTGAGGAAGTTAGGGTTTTTGCAGACTCCCGAACTACATTCTAAACAAGTGACCTTGGGAAAATCGTCATAACTTTCTCTCTGAGCATCAGATTGAAATTACGTAATAAGTTGTAGAAATAGGATGGACAACAGTTTTTTGTGTATTTTTGTCAAATCCTAAGGATGAAACAGTGACACGAGGCACTTCATACAAGTTCACTCTACTCAACTAGTCTACAATCAGGTCATTGTGGGAGATTTGACATAACTCTTCCTTGCAGAATCCAATCTTGGTTAGACTTGTCGGGTTAGAAAGAGGACTTAGAGGGCTACTACAGGACATAATTTTAGAACTTGGATATTTGAAATTACATAGTTATAGTCATTTCAATATCAAACTCCTAAAATCAAGAAAAGGCAATATGAGGAAGTTTGATGGCAAGGATCCGTTAAATTGGATACTACAGATGGAGACATATTTTAATCTACATGAGGTGCAACTGTTACAAAAGGTACGTATTTCATATTTATATTTAGAACTGAACCAATTTTTATGGTATGAAGGTATTTTTTCTCGTAAACTACTTTTCACATGGTCAATTTTCACAGAGGAAATGATAACACATTATGAGGATACAAAGAGAAACACCTTCTTTAGCCAATTGATAAATCTGAAACAAAAGGGTTGAATGGTAGAGCACATTGAGGACTTTCAAAAATTGAATATAAGGGTAAATGATATTCTAGAGAAGCAAAGGATTGATGCCTTCATAGAGACTTTAAAGGATAACATTCAACATGAGGTTTGTCTTTGGGAACATGATTCATTGGAAAAGGCATTTAGGCTGGCAAGAAAAATTGAAAGTGAAATTATGGAAACAAGGAATCCCACCACTCACGACTATAATTATGGAAGTGTTTTTTCTCCTAGCCTTCCACAACCTACAATGTTTACACCACAACAATTGGAAGAAAAAAGAGAAAAAGGGTTTTGTTACAATTGTGATAGCAAATACACTAAAGGTCATAAGTGTGCTGAGAAGAAATTATTTTACATAGATTATAAAGAGGAGGAACAAAAGGATCAAGAAACATCAAAAGAAGTGGATATACACCAGGAACAAACCCCAAAGAAAGAACAAATGAATTCAACCATATCTTGTAAAGCATTGGCAAGAATTACCACTCCTCAAACTCTCAAGATAGAAGGACATATCAAGAAGAAAAAGGTTCAAGAAGTGAAAGATAACATCGACAAAGAAGAAAGGAATCTGACCATATCTTGTAATGCATTGGCTAGAATTACCACTCCTCAAACTATCAAGATAGAAGGAGATATCAAGAAGGAAAATGTTCAAGAAGTGAAAGATCACATAGAGCATCAAGAAATGAATCTAACCATATCTTGTAATGCATTGGAAGAAATTACCACTCAAACACTTAACATAGAAGGACATATCAAGAAGAAAAGGATTCAATAAGTGAAAGATCACATCGAGCATCAAAAACAAGTTCTCCAACTTTTAAAGGATAACGTCACTTTGGTGCAGAATCAAATGAAACAACAGGAAGATCAACATCACAATGAAATAAGTTTTGATGTAGGTGATTGGGTATTTTTACAGCTACATCACAAGAAAGCTATTTATGAGAAGGAAATGTTGGAAATACTACATGCACTTAAGAAATGGAAACCTTACCTAATGGAAGACACTTCAAGGTAAAAATTGATCTGGATCGAATCCATAAGCAACTGTCAAAGAACCTTGATTGTATTAGGATGAAACAAATCTTTAAAGAATCCAAAACAGCATAAAAAACACCCTGAACTAGTGGCAATGGCAGCTAGCGTGGAACAACGAGGACCTCTGTCAAAGCGCACTAACTGAGGCCCATGGAGACTGTGCGGGAGGTCAAAGTAGCCCCTGGGAGCCCCGCATAGGGAAAAGGAGGTTTTGCGATGTGCGCTGGGTGAACAGGGCCAAAATGGGAAAGCCCGAGCACCCAGTCATGTGGGGGAACCAGAGGACTATGGGCGAGAAAAGGTTAAAGCGCTAAAGTACAAAGGCGAGACCCACGCTCTAGAAACCGATGATTTTCATCAGGGCACCCTTGAACAATAAGAGGTCTTGGACAGGAGCAAAGCGATTCCATACACCAATCGACACATGGTGGCGGAGGTGAGAGAAAACTGTCGTTGATCGCACGCTATCAGTTGAGCAAGTCAGTCGCGCTCTATGTGCATATGATGTCGGATCTTGAGGAGCCCAGATCAGACAGCTGAGATTGCGCCCGATGGAAAGAAACAGAATCAACAGGGAATTAAGCCGCATTCTAAAGGGATTTGGAGTCCGTTTGACCACCACGGTGGAGGAAGAACACATCCACGATGTAACTAAAGAAACGAACTGACGAAGCATGCTAGCACCAATTAGATGGGGACATGTGGCCACTCCCTGGGCATTCATTTGTCGCCGAACAAGGAACTCCAAGCGCAACTACAGAAGGAGTATCAACATGGGCGGGAGAGGAACTAAATAGGCATAGGGATTGAATGGCTAAATCCATAAACAGAGACATCCGAACGAGGAGAGTTGATTGGGGACTCGAATTGAGATGAGTCCAAGCGACAAAGAGAGATAGTGAATAGTGAACCCGGAGAGGAGGATTAAACACAGAGAATAGTAAATCCAAGCAAAGGAGACAAAGGGCTGAGCTGACCACAGGCAGTGTTGAGCATTAGAGAGCTTGAAGATTCAAGCCTTCCCATAGAGGAATCTATCCGAACTGAGCATCACTTTTGGCTCTTTCCACTGTAGACCAAGGGTCATAGAGCTGGTAGGAAGAAAAAGAGTTTGTGAACTCTGAGTGGCTTGGGGAATCTAAGAAATACCCTGCCAAACAAAAATCTGCTTCAGGAGAACTCATATTGAGTTCCTGTATTGTAATTTCTCTGCTGAAAGACACAATAAAACAAGGCCACCATTGAAGCTAGACCAGAGATGTAACCTTGGAGAATAGAGTGTACTCCTTATTAAAAACTATTTGTGTCTTTACGTTGCTTACTGTATTTCTCTGTTGTCTTTCCACTTATTTTCTATGTATTGGCAATCTGATCGATCCGTTGTTTCAATAACACAGAACACACACACACCAGCACATGAGTTTGAAATACCTTTTATTTAAAAAATCTTCAACTAAGGTCACTCATAGGGTGGTTATCAGATCAAGTGGTATCAGAGCTCTAGGATGTAAGGTTAGACAAGCTTGTGTTGGTTTAGATGCGAATGCTCACTAGATCAAAGCTCAAATTAGGAGAAGGAGAGTTGGTGGAAACTAATCCTAAAATTGGGAGAGTCTATTCTCAGAAGACAATATCAGAGGAAGGTTCTATAGGGCCGACCCTCAATTCATAGAAAGTTTCCTAGCTATAAAGTCTATGGTAGAAGAAATGTATAGGGACTTCAGAAAGCATAAGGATGAAGATTCATCAAGCTCTAAACAAGATAAAAAAAGAAGATGAATCTCATTCCCATGACCACTCAAAAGGGAAAGGGAAAGCAGAGATCTTTCCTACACCTCCTAATAGCCCTGCGCATAATAAGAAAGCATCTTTGATTAAAATAGATGTTAAATTTGATTTGCCTATATATGATGGAGAGGAAAATGCTAAAAAGTTGGACAATTGGATTAGACAAATTGATGTGTATTGCAGAGTACAGAACATAGAACCAGACAAGAGTAAGATTCAGCTGGCAAGCCTACGCCTAGGAGGCACTACCTTGGCTTGGAGGGAAGGTAAAACCCAAGCTGATATGAAGAAGCATGGTAATACCATCTCTGTCTAGACTAAATTTGTTGCTGCAATCAAAAAGAAGTTCTATCCATTGGCCTACATGCAACAAGCCATGATGAGTTGGAAAACTCTTCGGCAGTTGAAAGGAAAAGTGTGCAAGGGTATACTCAAGAGTTCAGAAAGAGAGCATTGATGTTGGGCATCTCATTAGACTCACCAGAAACTCTTTTGAAGTACATTGGTGGTCTACACAGCTACATGAGGCATACCATCCTCATGTTTAATCCCACTAGTATAGATGAGGTATCTGTACAAGCTACTCATCTAGAAGCTAGGGGAAAGAATGGAAATCCGAAAGTTGGGGGACCATCTCAACCCACTGTAAGCAAGAGCAAGGAGAAAAGAAAGCAGAAGTGGAAAGCAAGGAAGGATAACACTGCACATAAAGGAAAAGCTTCATGCACTAATTGTAAAAAGGAGGGGCATGATGATGAGCACTGTTGGATTCTGCATTTAGAGCTGAGACGTAAGAAGTCTACGAGCAAGAAGAAGAATACTGCTACAGCTATTCAGAAAGATTTGGGGTTAGACTCGGGAGATGAAACAATCATTGCAGCCACAGGTATAAAAGGTTATCTGCTTTAGAGAATGTTGAAATCAAGAAGCAGGTGCCGGAGTTTCTCGATAAAGGTTTCATCAGACCTAGCACATCACCATGTGGGTTACCGATTGTTTTGGTGAGAAAGAAAGATGGCTCATGGAGAATGTGCATTGACTACCGAGCACTGAATAAGATAACAATAAAAAAACTTTATCCCCTTCCTCACATAGATGATCTTTTAGATCAATTGAAGCAAGTTGTTTATTTCACCAAGTTGGATATGCACAGTGGATACCATCAAGTCAAAGTTGTAGAGCAATATGCATGAAAGACTGCTTTCAAAACAAACTAGGGATTGTATGAATGGCTGGTTATGCCTTTTGGCTTGACCAATGCCCCTGCTACTTTCATGAGATTAATGAATGATGTACTCAGACCTTTTCTTGATGATTTTGTTATTATGTATTTGGATGACATTCTGATTTTTAGTAAAACGTGGGAAGAACATTTAAGGCATGTTAAGTAGACATTAGATGTTTTGAAAAGAGAAAAACTTTATGTTAAACTCTCCAAATGTGAATTTGGCAAACCCTCTCTAAATTATTTTGGGTCATATAGTAAGGGGAGGTGAATTGGAAAATAAGATCCCTCTAAAGTGGAGTCATTGTAAACTGGCCTAAACCCCAAGTCTGCTAAGAAGTAGAAGTTCTTAGAAGCAGCACAATATTGTAGGAAGTTTCATTTTCAATTTTTCTCAATTGCAGCTCCTACTGCCTGATTAGGATTGAACAAGGTGTTTCAGTGGGAGACAAATAGCAAAAAGCCTTCTACACCTTGAAAGGAAAAATAGTACAACACCTGTACTAGCACTGGCAGATCTACAAAGACACTTGAGATCCAAACTGATGCCAGTGATATGCATGGGTAGCAGGTGTTGACACAGCACGGTAAACCCATATGTTAGCATTCTGAGACTTTTATTCTGCAGTAGTTAACTTATCCTCATATGATAAAGAATTGTATGCATTATTTAGAGTGTGAAAAAGTGAAACATTACTTAATGGGCAAAGAAATAGTAATATACTGATCATTAGGCCTTTCAATACTTACACTCCCAATTTAAGTTGCCTGCAATCAAGACATTACAGATTGGATGGGTTTTCTACATAGTTTCATTTAGTCATCAGATTAAAAGGGGTATACATAACAAGGTTGCGTACATGTTATCTAGACCCATTATAAATGCATCTACCATACTTAAGGATAATTCTATGTTGCATGAAAGGCTACATAGGAACAATATGCTCAGGATATGGATTTTAAAGATGTATATGCAACTTTGAGTCAAGGCAAAAGAGTAGAAGAATTGGACTATCATGTGAAGGACCAACTCTTATATCATTGTGGGAAACTGTGCATTTCACAAACTGAGAGAGCAAAGATAATTAGGGAAGCACATACTTCGTTGATATCAGGTCACTTTGGGGTAAGTAAAATAGTTGCACAACTGCAAAGGTTCTACTATTGGCCGAAAATGAGTAAGACAATTTCTAGATATGTAAAAGGGTGTGCTATGTGTGCTAAAAGCAAGCCCAGCAATAGAAAACTAGGGTTGTACACTCCATTGCCAGTTCCTTCTCACCCTTGGGAAAGCATTTCCATGGATTTCGTTGGAGGATTGCCTAAATCTAGTAAAGGTCATGATTATCTATATGTTGTTGTGGATAGGTTCAGCAAAATGTGTATTTTGATACCCTGTAGTAAATAGATTATAGTTGAACAAACTACAAAATTATTCTTTGAACATGTATGGGTTCATTTTGGATTACCCACTTCTATTGTATTTGATCGAGACACCCGATTTGTGGGGAAGTTTTGGTCCAGTCTATGGGAACTAATGGACACCAAATTAAAGAAAAGCATAGCTTTTCATCCACAAACAGATGGCCAGACAGAAGTAGTTAACAGGACAGTGATCCAGTTACTGAGAGGATATTGTAGCAAACACCCTAATATTTGGGATGAACACTTGTGTTATGTTTAGCATGCTTACAATAGAGCCAAACACTCTTCTACGCAGAGATCTCCTTTTGAGACTTGTTTTTGTTTCGTACCAAGGTCTCCTTTGGATTTTGTCTTTGGTAAAGATACCATGGTTGATAGACACAGTGATGTGGACAAGGCAACTAGGTTCATTGAACAGATCCAGGAGATCCACCAGGCAGTACAGGAACAACTGGAAAAGAGCTAAGCCAAGTACAAGGCTAGGCATGATAAGCATTGGATGGAGCATAGTTTTCAAGTTGGAGACCAATTTTGGTTGTATATCAGTCAAAGCGCGCTGATCGAGACCCATGGAGACTATGTGGGAGGTCAAAGTAGCCCTTGGGAGCCTCGGATCTGGAAAAGGAGGTGATTTTCGATGTGTGATTAGTGCTAATCGCGCATCGCTGGGCGAACAGGGCCAAAATGGGAAAGCTCGAGCACCCAGTCACGTGGGGGAATTGGAGGACCGCAGCAGGAAAAGGTAAAATCCCTAAAGTACAAAGGCAGGACCCACGCTCTGGAAACTAGCGGTTATGATCGGGGCACCCTTGAACAGTAAGAGGTTTTGGACAGGAGCGGAGCGATTCCATACACTGATCGACACGTGGCAGAAAAGGTGAGAGAAAACCACCGTTAATCGTGCACTATCAGTCGAGCAAGTCAGTCGTGCTCGACGTGTGTATGACGTCGAATCTTGAGGAGCCCAAATCGGATGGCTGAGATTGTGCCTGATGGAAAGAAGAGAAATCAACAGAGAATTAAGTTGCGTTATAAAGGGATTTGGAGTCCATTTGACTGCCACGGTGGAGGAAGAATGCATCCACGACATAATTGAAGAAACAAACTGACAAAGCATGTTGGCACTAGTTAGATGGGGACACGTGGCCACTCCTTGGGTTTTCACGCTGACGTTGAACAAGGAACCATAAGAGCAGATGTAGAAGGAGAATCGACACAGGTGGGAGAGGAACCAAACAAGCATAGGGATCGAATGGCTAAAGCCATGAACAGAGATAGCCAAATGAGGATAGTTGATTGGGGATCTGAATTGAGAGGAGTCCAAGCGAAAAAGAGAGACAGTGAACAGTGCACCTGGAGAGGAGGACTGAACACAGAGAACAGTAAAGCCAAGCAGAGGAGATAGAGGACCAAGCTGACCACAGGTAGCGTCGAGCACCAGAGAGCTTGAAGATTCAAGCCTTCCCATAGAGGAATCTGTCTGGACTGAGCATCACTTCTGGCTCTTTCCACTGTAGACCAAGGGTCACAGAGCTGGTAGGAAGAAAAAGATTCAGTGAACTCTGAGTGGCTTAGGGAATCCAATAACCACCATGCCAAGCAAAAATCTGCTTCAGGAGAACTCATATTGAGTCCCTGTATTGTAATTTCTCTGCTAAAAGACACAATAAAACAAGGCCACCACTAACGCTAGACTGGAGATGTAACCCTGGAGAATAGGGTGAACTCCTTATTAAAAATTGTTTGTGTCTTTACGTTGCTTACTGTATTTCTCTGTTGTCTTTCCACTTATTTTCTGTGTATTGGCAATCTGATCGATCCGTTGTTTGGATAACGCAGAACACACACACACCAGCACGAGTCTGTAATACCTTTTTTTAAACAAATCTTCAACTGAGGTCACTCATAGGGTGGTTATCAGATCAAAAATGGATCATGATAGTCTTAAATACTTTTTAGAACAAAGATTATCTTTAGAAGAATAGAAAAAATGGGCAACAAATATGTTCGGTTATGACTTTGAAATCATCTACAAAAAAGGGAAGAAAAATGTTGCTGCAGATGTACTCTCAAGAAAGGATGAGGATATGGAAGCATTTTTTTGTGCTATTTATATTATCCAACCAGATTTGATAAACGAAGTAAGAGATGAATGGAAGAAGGATGAAGAAGTGTCGTCACTCATTCAAAAGTTGCAGAAGATCCTAGTTCAAATAGTATTGCGAGAACTTGATGAGCAAGGAAAAATCATATTGGAACCTGGAGCAGTCAAACAAATAAGAACCCGACAACTACGAAATCGATCAATTTCATAGTATCTCATCAAGTGGAAGTACTTACCCGCTGAAGATTCCACATGGGAGGACAAGAATTTTATACAAAAGCATCAAGAACTACTCAAGAGTTGAGGACAACACTTTTTGAAGAAGAGGGGCATGTTAGGTCCCTATACTACTAGTGTAACCCCTTATTGTTATTAGTACAACCCCCTTATTATATTGTTGTGCCCATGTAGTCACCATATTGTTATTATTGGGCCCCATAGAACCCACTATTGATATTATTGTGCCCTGATATTATTATTGTTATGTCGGCTCTGATTATATTATGACCCCTTAGACTCCTATATATAGAAAGGAGGTCTTCTCATTTGTATCATCCAAGAATTTCTTATTTGCGTAATGTAAAGGAGGTTTCCCCCACGAAGAGGCTTATTTTGAAGGCATCTATCTATCTTTTCTATCCTTTTGTGAGCTAGTTTCATAACAAGCATCAACTGTAATTTGTCCAAATTCCACGAATTACAACCGTTAATCTAATTGCATATAATCTAGTTATGATATACTAATTTTGTTATTTGTATTTATGTAAATATTGAAACTTGCAATGATTACAAAAATATAATAATTATGAATTAATTATACTTTTGTCATTGCAATTGTTTCAATAACTATTGAAATAAATGCAATTGGTGGAGCATGTAGATTTATCATGCATATTCATTCTTGGATGTAGAAAACTGATCAAACAGGTTCAGTTTTTTTATGGCAAACATTTGTTAAATTATGGAAATATTTTAAAATTAAGGAAATATTTTTTGGTTTACAAAAAGATGGGAAAATAGTTTTTTACACTTGGGGTGGGGAAATGGCTAAATTAGTGGCAATCTACATTGACATAGGGCATAGTCAACGAATTAAAAAGAGGGATATAGATACATGTTACCCATGGGAATTAAATTTTATTTATTTCGAAAGTCTGATAATATGCTATTATGTGGTTCCTCGGAGGGCATGGTTCGTTAGAGGGCATGCCGAGAAATGTGGCATAGCCCTCTTCTAAATTTCTATCTCAATAATGATATAAGGTGGAAAGCTTCTATGTTTTGGTTTCATTTGATTACTATTTTTGTATTTCCTTTTTTAAATTGGGAAATTTTACTATTCTCTATTATTATTGGGTGGTATGACAATTTATGTATTTCTATTTTTGTTTGGATTTTGAAGGTCCAACATGAGTAGACAATTTCAAGGCATTGGATTTGTGGTTTTATATTGTCATTCTTACTGCATTCTTGGGGATTATGTAACTTTTCATTTGTAGTGTGTGACAATTCATTTAGATAGTTTCTTTAGGTGCATTGCAATGCAATACTAGGTGGGTTGTTATTGTTCTCAGTTTGGTTGGTGTTTTGTTTAACGTAAAATGTTTGGTTAGCTTATCTCGTCCATAACATTCTTGTATTTGAGACATTTTTTATTTTTTGATGAAATACAAGATGCCACATCAGGGAGGAAGACTGATTCATGGCATTGGTGAATGAGGGGATTCAAGCCAACATGAATTGGAGAGCATTGGTCAAGGTGAAGCTATAGATCCCAACCCTATCAATAGAATTTATTTTAAAGACCATGCATCTAATCAACAAAACTTTAGAAATCAACTTGGATATCTCAAGATGATTTTGGAACAAATCATAATAGATATACATTATGATCATAATATTATCACCTCATTGATGAATAATATCTAATGCAATCAATGGTAGATGTAGGAAATATTAGTGAATATACATAGGGGTTAGGGGCATCTATTGGAAAAACTAGATCGCTTTGAAGATAGATTGGCTCACATGGAGAAACATGTACACTATATGTTTCAACCTCTGACGTCACTGTAGAAAATTTGTGATAGGTCAACCCGATAATGCAATATAAATCAAAGCAAAATACTATAACCTACTTCTACTATCAATTCGTGGAAGCTTAAATATCGAGTTGAACAATATAACCAGAAGAAGAAGAATCAATGGCACAATACACATGAAAATACTTTTGGGAAAGTCTCAGATAAAAACCCCACACTGTTGTATTATCATACATGGTGGAAATACATAGGAATTATACAAAGCCTTAGCTCTCACAACTAGCCAGCTCTGAGTACAATCCTCACAGATGATCACAAGCAATCTTGGCTTCTCTCTAGCCTTCCTCTCTGCCCTCCAAGCTCCTATTTCCTTGCATTTTTCCTTGTGGATGATTAGCATATTACCAAGTGGAAAAACAAGCCTTCAAAATTGCGCAGTCCTCAAGTATGAATCCTTGACTGCATGCATGAATTTTCTCCATGAGAAAACACATGCAACTGATAGTACATTGTCCTTGAACATCAATATCAACTGGGTCTTTCTCAGAATAGACATGCATGAGTTTCTGATGAGGGAATCTCTAGTTAACTAGAGTAGCACTAGTTGAGTGCATTAATGCATCAACTGACTGTTAACTCACTATTAGTTCCTCAAATAATTTGGAACTAATTTAACTAGACTTAACTTAGTAAACTGAGTCAACTAATTACAACTCAAATATAACTCAATCTTATCTCCTTAATTTAAGGGATAACTCTTGCATGACTTCAGAAGGAATTCTAACTTGAATTTCTCCAACTAATTAATTTAAAATTAATTAATTAATTATTTCCAAGTAGCTATTAAGACTAAATTCGATTTTAATTCACAATTTGATTCAAGGACAAATTAAATTGGAATATTCTTGTTTCCATATTTCAACACTCCCTCTCAACAAGAAAGGGATTATCTACCACCCCGATCCTGTCTCTATGGAACTCAAATTTACACTTTGACAATGCATTTGTCAAAATGTCAGCATCTTGCTCCTCTACCGAAATATACTACAGAAACATGATCCTTCTCACTACACAGTCTCTGAGATGATGATACTGGATGTCAATGTTCATGGACCTATCATGAAATATTGAATTCTCAAAGAGTTTGATACAACTTTGATTATCACAATAGATCACAGTTGGATCCATCCTTTGATTAAACAAACCAACTAGGATTTTCCGCATCCAGATGGCCTCACATGCTACCTAACTTGCAGCCAGGTATTTTTCCTCTGCTAAGCTGAATGTAACCGACCTCTGTTTCCTGCTGTACCAAGAAACTGTCATTGACCCAAGGTTGAAAATCCCTCCTGATGTGCTCTTCCAATCTGATGGACTCCCTACCCAATCTGCATCACTAAAGCCCTATAGCTTCACTCCCTCTATCTGTCTATACCATAATCCATACTAAGATGTGCCTCTGAGGTATCTTAATACATGCTTTATCGTCTTCCAAAACATATTGGTAGGCTGAACCATCACTTGACTGAGATGGTTCGCTACATAACACAAATTTGGTCATGTGTTCATTAAGTACATCAGTGAACCCACAAGTTGCCTATACACAGTAGCCTCTACCACTTCTCTTGAAGTAGCAACCACCTTACTCCAGTTACTTGCGAGAGGAGTTTGCATGGGCTTGCACTTCTCCATGTGGAATCTCCTGAGTATCTCGTTTGCATACTTGCCCTGAGACACAAACAACTCCCCATCCTTCTGCCACACTTCCATGCCAAGGAGGTAATGCATGAAACCCATGTCTTTCATCTCGAATTCTCTTGCAAGGTCCTCCTTGTAAGACACAATCAACTGATCATCACCAGTCAATATGAGATCATCAACATAAAGTACGATGATCAACAGCTTACCTTTCACAATGATGTGGTACAGGTTCTCATCCGCTTCACTCTTTGCGAAGTCCAACCCGGTGAAGTAATTGTCTATCGTGGTGTACCAAGCACGAGGTGCTTGCTTGAGGCCATACAACACTCTCTTGAGTCGGTACACATGCAACTCATAATTGAAGGCCTCAAAACCTTCCAGCTGCTCTATGTAAACCTCTTCCTCAATCTAGCCATTGAGGAATGCAGTCTTCATATCCATCTGATGGATCTTCCAACCCATATGTGTTTATAATGCCAACATAGATCTGATAGATGAGTACCTTGCAAAAGGATAAAAACTCTCATCATAGTCAATCCCATCGACCTATGAAAAGCCACAAGCAACAAATCTAGCCTTATGCTTCTCCACACTACCATCAGCAGCTTGCTTTACCTTGTAAATCCAACGGAACTCACAACTGACTTGTTCTCCGATCTTGGAACCACATCCCAAACAATGTTACGAACTATGGAGTCATACTCCTCCAACATAGCATCAACCTAAATTAGTTGTTGCACTGCTTCCTCAAAGGAATATGGCTCGGTCTTAACACATTCCCTAGCAAGGGCCATGTATACTGTACCTCTTAGGTGACCCCCTCTGTCTGCACTGAGAAGATGGTGCTCCCACATTCTCTCTTGCATCCTCCAACAATCTGTCAGCTTCTCATGTGCGCTTCCGTCCATCTCTGGAAGACTTTGCTTGAGTGGATGTCTCCACTCTTATAACCTCTGCATGTGGCTGCTCCGCATCAGTCTGAGGATCCTCCTCCTTAGGAACCAATAGTTCCTCCATAGCCTATAGTTGGAGCTCCCTCTCAAGGGAAACTTGCATGGCTTTTTGCTCATCAGACTTGAGATATTTGCGAAAAACTGTCCTCTGACTGGTAGGAAAGTACACCCGATAGTTATGAGGTGTATCACTGTACCCCACAAATATCCCCAACTCTGTTGTCAGCTCAAGCTTCTTCCGTGCATCCTTTGTCACATGGTAATATATTGATGAGCCAAAGATCCTGAAGTGACCCACATTTGGTCTCTTACCAGAGAAAGATTCCTCTGGTGTCTTTATCACAAGTATGTGATGCAGGCTTCTATTCTAGAAATAGACAGTTGTGTTGGATGCCTCAGCCCACAAGTGAAGTGGTAGGCCTTGGTCATGCATCATTGCCCATGCTGCCACTACAATAGTTTTGTTCTTCCTCTCAGTCACCCCATTCTGTTGTGGGTTATGAGGTGTTGTCAACTCTCATTTAATTCCTTCTGCTGCACAAAAGTATTTAAACTCTTGAGAGACATATTCTCCACCGTTGTTGCTTCTCAAGGCCTTGATGTTCTTCCCTGACTTTTTCTCGACCAAACCTTTGAACTCACAAAACTTTATGAAGGTTTGGTCCTTCTTCTGCATGAAATAAATCCAGAATTTATGAGAATAGTCATCAATGAAAATCACATAATACCTTTTCTTCACTGTGGATTCCATCAAAAATGGTCCACACAAATTAGTATGAACTCACTCTAAGATAGCCTCTGCTCAACTGTCTTGATCATGAAAGGAAGACTCTGTGTACTTTCCCAAGGTACAACCTTTGCATGTGTCAACTTGCTCAATGCTGCACAATCATCTACCTCTAGTTTATAGAGATTCTTCACCTGAATCCATATCCTCTTGGTTTGACCCATGGCTATGTGTCTTAGGAATTCCTTTCCTTTACTGAAGACAACATCATAGCCTTTGTCCTCCAACATCGCAACTGATACCAAGTTCTTCTTCAGTCCAAGCACATACATCACATCTGTCAAGGTGAGAGGAGCTCCATGCTCCCTCTGAAAAGAAACCGTGTCCACTCCTAAAACATTATACCTTTTGTCGTCACCCATCTCTATGTGCATCTTGAGGTCTTTCTCCTCCAAGGCATTGAATAAATTTTTATCACCGGTCATGTCGAATGAGGCTCCACTATCAAGATACCAGACACAACCCATCATTGATGACACCATGCATGCGATGAGGGTAAAGTCCATTTCGAACTGAGAGGCTAATGTCTCACCTTCCGATCCTTCTGAGGATTCCTTCTTGGACTTCTTCGATGGGAAATTAGTCACATAATGTCCGATCTTGTGACAATTAAAGCATCTTACTTTAGACATGTCACCCTTCTTCCCTCCATGAGAAGAATTCGATTTGAAATGGGAAGCGTTCCCCTTCCCTTTCCTTGCCTTACTTGCTAAGGCTAGATTTTCTTCATCATCATTCTTGGATGAATAACCATCTCGTGTGCTCCTCCTGATCTCCTCCTGCATAAGATCCAACCACAGTCGTTCCCAATCCGGCAGTTTCTCCCTTCCCTTCACAAAGTCCTGGTAGCTATTCCAACTCTTTGGAAGGCCAACGAGAGTAAGGCTCACCATATCATCATTGGCAATAGTTATTACCACACTACCAAGCTCATCTCTATAGGTGGTGAGGTTGTTCAGATATGTGGAAATAGTATCAGCCTTCTCAATCTCGATTCTTCAAAGCTTATCCTTGAGCACCAATTTCCTTTGGTCACTACTGTTCTAGTAGAGGTCCTTTAATGTCTTCCACATTGAAAATGGAGTATCCTTCCCATGGAGACTCGAGACAATATGGTCTTGAACTCCCTCAAGGATGATCCATCTCACCTTCACCACACACTTCTTCCACTGAGCCAACTCTTGTGCATTAGTTGAAGTTGGCTTTGGGATTTCTTGATCAATGAATTCCTTCAAGCCATTGTCTTCTAATACCGCCTCCATTTTATCTTTCCATGCTATGTAATTCGAGCTACCTTCAAAGGCATACTCAAGTCTCAATCCATAGAATGTCATTGGCCAACCTTGAAGTATGATATGAATTCGATTTGCACCTACAACCCCAAACTTCATACTTCGAGTTCTCTTCTCAGTATATTGTTCACAGCTTTGATACCATGTAGAAAACTTGTGATAGGTTAACCTGATAATATAATATAAATCAAAGAAGAATACTATAACCTACTTCTACTATCAATTTGCAAAAGCTTAAAGATCAAGCCGAACAATATCACCAGAAGAAGAAGAATCAATGGCACAATACACATGAAAATACTTTAGGGAAAGTCTCAGATAAAAACTCCACACTATTGTATTATCATACATGGTGGAAATACATAGGAATTCTATAAAGCCTTAGCTCTCACAGCTAACCAACTCTTAGTACAATCCTCACAGATGATCACAAGCAATCTTGTCTTCTCTCCAGCCTTCCTCTCTGCCCTCCAAGCTCTTATTTCCTTTTGTTGTTCCTTGTGGATGATTAGCCTATTACCAAGTGGAAAAAAATCCTTCAAAACTACGCAATCCTCAAGGATGAATCCTTGACTACATGCATGAGTTTTCTCCATGAGAAAACACATGAAACTAATAGTACACTGCCCTTGAACATTAATCTCAACTGCGTCTTTCTCAAAATAGACATGCATGAGTTTCTGATGAGGGAATCTTCAGCTAATTGGAGCAGCACTAGTTGAGTGCATTAATGCATCAACTGACAGTTAACTCACTATTAGTTCCTGAAATAGTTTGGAACTAATTTAACTGGACCTAACTCAGTAAACTGAGTTAACTAATTACAACTCAAATATAACTCAATCTTATCTCCTTAATTTAAGGGATAACTATTGCATGACTTTAGAAGTACTTCTAACTTTAATTTCTCCAAACAATTAATTTGAAATTAATTAACTAATTATTTCCAAGTAGATGTTAAGACTAAATTCGATTTTAATTCACAACTTAATTCAAGGAAAAATTAAATTGGAATATTCTTATTGCCATCTTTCAACAGTCACCTCGTTTAGGACCAAAGAATCTTGTTCCATAACTATCCCTCATAGTTAATGGCTCCTGGTTGTGTACTTTTTTCACAATTTGTGATATTTTTTTCTAATTAATTATTGACCAATAAATATGGTAAGAGTGAGGCTGGTAATATTTTTTCAAGCTGCTTTTAACATTGTAATATTTTGTATAAATGAAAACCTAAGATTCACAGAAACTTAATATATTCTATATGTTGGGAAAAATTAATGCATATTATGAGTTACATACATGAAACATAAACATAGAGCCATAATTCACCATAATTATATAATTGGAGGAACTTATTACTTGTGTGATGGAAGAATCAAGGCATGTGACTATGTGCAGAAATAAAGTGATTATGAAATTTGTTTTACCAATCGTAACATTAAGCTTTAAATAATTTTTTAATATGCGCTAATTTGCAGTGTGGGAAGTTGATTTTGTTTATGTGACATTTCATCAAAGTGTTGTTGTCGAATGAGATAATACGTCTATCAAATAACATGAAAATTAATGATTTGTAGTGTGCAAGAAAAGTGTATGGAAGGGGAATATGTGTGGAGTGAAAGAAGTTGATTGATATTTTGTGATATTTATTCAAAACATTTTTGTGGAACAAAAAAATATGTCTATCAAATATCGTGAAATTTGATATTTTACAGTGTGCAGAAGAAGTGTGTGGAGCATAGCGAAAGCTTCCTCTCCACCTTCACATGAGATGTATATATTAATTTTGTGCCACTTAAATTTCTAAATATGCACTTGCTTCATATATAGTATTGTTGAATGTTTCTTTCATCTCCATTTAACCAAGCTACTTAATTTTATATATCTTTAGCAGTTTGGGGAAATTGTTATAACATTAGGGCGCGAAGGTCTAGAAAGGTTTATTTATAAACAATGTGGATGTGCGGCTTGCATAAATTATTGAGGAAATGGAACATTCTCGAATAAAAACAAATACTAAGTCTCATGTGCCTAGTGTGTTGCACTACCATCTATCACTTATTTTGGTGATATGTCATTGTGCAGAATGTGGAAGTGTGGAGGAAGCTTTCATTGTGATTCCTTCACACTCCATATAGCAAAAAGCTTCTTCCACACCTTGGAGCTTCGCATAATGAAAGCTTCCCTCGCACAATCACTAATTAATTTATTAATATTTTTGTATAGAAATGTATGCAGGGATATGGAACATTTCATAATAAATTTTTTGTTCCTTGCTCTGCACACTCATTTTCCTACCCAACATTTCTTCCTTACAAGCATTAACAAGCCAAAAAATCTAATTAATTAATAATTCGTTTCCTAGAAATTTTTTAAATCTTAAACACTTTATTTTAGTGATCAATGCATTTCATTCAATATTCATTCAATGCATTAATTTGTTTAGGGAACTTACGTTGATTGTTCAATAGTTTAATTCTCCTTGTGTGTAGACTAATACCACATGCCTCCTTTTCTAGAATCTTCAAACATTCAAAAGGTCAAATATTTATATTAATCAATAATATGAAGTCAGTAAGCATGCATAAACTAGGACTTTTATTCCCCATAATGGCATATTGATTCTATAGGTGAGCTCTTGTTGATCATTCTTGAATCGTGATGCAGCCTATTTCCTTACACAATGCTTTGACCTCCCCATTAGTAAGATAAAATTGTCCCAATTATCATTGAGGTATATTCTTAGGAATATGAACTCCTACTAAGGTACATAAACAAACTAAGCTATGAGGAACAAGGGACACAAACTCCCTCATACATCCTTTCTTTGCACATCCTTTCATAGTACACCAATCTTTTTGCTATTTATGTGTGGAGGGGGACGTGTGGAAGAACGATCTAAATGGAAAGTGGCATTGATCCATGGTATTCATCCACCCATGGTATTTATCCACCCATGGAATTTACCCATGTTATTGTAACTTAAAAATCCTATAAGTAATAGGCTTCATTTTGTAAAAGGACATATTGTCTGCCACAATGTAGTTTCTACATTTCTTCTCCATTTTAATAAAATGTTTCTTTGTGATTTAGTTTACTGTGTGTTCTCCTCTTTTTATGGCATTTGGATTTTTCAGATCATGAGGACCTCCCCAGTATCCGAATTAGTGGTATTAGAGCTAGGATATGATGACATAACAATTGGAGTTATCAAGTATACTTGATTAAATTAGGAGCTTAAAAGATTCAATTATTGGAACATCCAAATTGATTTTCTATTTATGGTCATGGTGTCTAACTATATCTCCTTTTGGTTGCACTAATTTCATAAATTTTTGGTGGTTAGGGTTTCGATCTCAAGGCTATTTTCTGTAGGAAATTTGTGTTCGGGAATTCAAAGGAAAAGTTTTATCAAGTTGAAACTAGTTATCTATATTTATCTATTATTTCTCCCCATCTCGATTACCAATGATAATAGATCCACAAATTAAAAGTAGTAGAAGCATCAATGTTTCTTCTTTTGTTAAGTTTCTACATCACCAAGTCGATCCAATGACTTCATAAGTAAAGAATAATGGCATATTTATGTATTATCTTGCTACTTCTTATATAAATATAGTTCTTGGTGATGTTAGTGTGGTATTATAAATTGCTCCAACACTAGAAATCCTCCTCAATCTATGCTTTATTGTCTAACTCCGAACTTGAGGATGCAAGAAGACATGATCTTCGATGCTTTCATTATTCTAGAACTGCATAAGAAAGGGAACCTATCACCTTGGGGATGCCTATGAGTTTTCTCACCATTTCTTCAAATGCTTCATCCTACTCGATATCAGAATTTTGTTTGACCAATTTACTTATTTTGGCTGAGCCCAGGTCAAATATTCTAAAAATCCAATACCATTGATGTTGGGGAGGAAAAACTAATAGATAGTACCTTGTATTGATGTTGGAGAGGTACAACTGATAAACAACACCCTACTAGTATTGGCTAAACCAAAGGGTTGACTACAAAAAATGGTACTAAAATCCTCTTTAGAAATCTCTACCTTTGTTGCAAGTTTCCTTCTCCTTCTAGCTATCTTATATTCACCCCCACTGCCAGAAACATCAGAAGAGAATTCATAACTAATAGTCTCCAAGTTCCAACAATGTTTCTAAATCAACACTACACAACCCAATCCCAACTACAAGGCGATAGTCGACTTCATACTGTCACAAGCCAAATCCATTGGTTTACCTACCTAAATCCTAGAATTCACAAAAGTTAAACCAGTTGTGCTCCTAACATGCTAGGGAAAATAGAAGTTCCTACCATCTATACTACTCATGTCCCCAATAGATGGTGTTCCCATGGAGAAAAACAAGTGATTTTATGATACTTTATTTTCCCACAAGGACTCCAAGGGAGAGGGGCTCAAAAGACATGACGTGTATAGGTGGACAATATCTCAAAGCCCTCATAAATCTAAAGAAAAGTGGATTTGTTCCTCTCCAGGCCATTCATTTTTCTTTTGTTCTAGAAGAAGATATGGGGGGTGTGATGGTGCAGGACATCTTGTAAGTTCAAAGGAGTTTCAGAGGTTGAATTTCGGCGCGGTTTTGGATGGACTTGTATCCCCTAATGAGAGATACATAATTTTATATGGGGAGAGGTCTCCTATTTTCTCACTATAAAAGCAATGGGTGCTCATGGCCATAGCTCAAAGCAATATGATAATAGTGCAATGGAGGATTTGTTGAAGAGTATTGAGAGTATAAGTCATTTCAGATCTTCTTATTTTGATAGTATCAAGGCTAGATTGGTAGCTGAGGGTGATGTGAATTTTTTTAATCCATTTTTTATTAACAACAAGGAACCCTCTACATTTCCTTTAGACTGGAAATTTCACCTGGAAGATCTCATTGAAGCAAAACAGTTTAACAAAGAGATTTAAGTACAATTTTTGAGGTTACATGAAAAATGGAATTGATTGAGAAGGACTCGCTTGGATCACAAATTTTGACAAGTCACTTAATGGATATTTTTTTCTATTAGCACTCAACTATAATTAGCCTTTCATTTGAGTATGCAATGAAACGACTCAGCGGAGTAGTTTTGGAAACTAAAAATACTTAAGAATTCTCATCTGCGGTAAAAGAAGAAATAATGAAAGATACCATACGAATTGGTGAATGATACTTAGATAATATAGTTTTGTAATACTTTGAGAGTGGAGCTTATAGGGAATCTAAAACTATAGCAAATATTCCAAAAATGAATGTGGGAGTTTGCCTTGGTCAACATCTAGCATAGGAATTGTTGGATAGGTATACAATTGAATGAGAAATTGAGCATTTGGATGAAATAGAAGTTCCCCTTATTAGAGATCTTGTACTGTAACCAATTGACATCCTCCTCCGCCAGGATTTCCATAAGGTCCAACAACTACCTCTGCAGGATAGGCCTCAGGAGCGTCTTCAATATTTTCCGCAATTTTGGACATGTCGACTATGGATTCTCTACCAATATTAACATTTGTTTAGACTTTGATTTATGGTATTTGGTACATGGCCAACAACTTGGATATGGATATGAAATATAAACTCAAGATAGATGCGTCCAAACTGCATCTTATAATTCCATATTTGTAGTCTCATCTAGGGAATCAGGATTGTAGAATGATATTTATTATTCTTTTGACACTGGGGGAGTGCACTTTATTATGCTAACATCATACATTGAATATAACAAAACCAACATGAATACTAGATGGGATCGAATCTAGTGAATTAAAATAGGAAGAAAAAAAGTTAAACCTGAGTACAAGGACGAATCCTTTACATCTCATTGGATTGTGATAATTAACAAAGATAATCCACCAGATATCTACCAGGAATATCAACAAGTGAACTATCTTAGCATGGTTATGGGTCAACCACAAACCCTAGGTTATGTGTCAACTGCACAAAAACCTTATCATCGAAGTCCATTTACTAGGTTGCAGACTATTAGTGTTACACAGCAATTTGTCACCGTCCCTGTTACCCCTTCTCCCGCACCTTGGAGGACTCATTCCGGGACCTGTGCGAAGTGACATGACCTAGAAACACTTGCATTGTATTCCCCTGAGTATGAACTTCATTTTCCCTGAAGACATCTCCTGCAAAATACCCATAAAAATAGCCCTTTTTCCATTGGTGTGGTTTCACTGTGCAGTACTCGCGCCAATGGTGGAAATCCTCCAAAGAGGGCGCACCAGCTGGCGCTCTGTCACAGAGTCACACTCACGCCAGCCAAAATGGGTGATGTTTTTTAACAAACCAACAACCGAAGATTCATCTTAACCAACTCATGGACTGAATCTATCTTGATTGGGTGGTTTGGCTTCGGATCTCCATAGAGGGGAAGTGGTTTGCCACCTCTCATGGAAGCTTCTTAGTGATAAACCCAATCCCATGAATATTGTGAATGATCCCAACTCCCCCTCCTCCATCTATAAAGGCTTTTCCATTTTCCTTAGGGAAGCTAGTTCCAGAGTTCAAGAGATTGAGAATTGTCAAGTTACCAAGATCTTCATGCTGCAAGAGCCTTCTTCATTCCCATAAGGCCAAATCTAAGTAAGGAGATTCTTGTCCAATAACCAAGGAGAGAGAGGCTTGTTCCCATTCCCAACAAGCTTTGCAAGACATGTGTTGCTGATCATCCAGCCAAAGGAGGATTTGACGTCAGAACTATGGTTGTATTCTTCTTTGTTTATCATTAATAGACGACTATTGTTATGGTTCCACTCTTATTGTTCTTTGTAATGATGATGAGTTATATCCTTTCTGACTGATATATAGTTGCATCTATTGGATTTTATGGCTGTGTTTGTGTCATTCTTTGCATGTGCAGGTGTCCATTCACAGAGATCGTGGGGATCATGATCGGCTAGAGCAAAGGAACGGGAGCGTCAACTCTTCTACAAGCACTAGCATTGGAATCCAGGTAGGCCCTCATCATTGGTCTTTAATTTGCAATTAGAAACTTACGTGATAGCATTGTATGATTGTTGCTAGACTCGGTCTGGGCTAATAGGAATCGCCTCTGTCCGCAAAGGGGATTTACCTCCACAACAATTTGGCGACTCCGCTAGGGAGTTAGCTTGTTGTTTGATTTGTAAACTTTAGACGGGGCCTGAAGTACGGCCAGATAGCCTTCAAAATGCTATTTCTCTGCATTAGCGAAGTAGATCAACGCCACTTTAGTCCATCTTCGGTTTGGTTTACGAACTAAACAACTTGGAACTTCTCTTGTTTCTTGGTTATTTCTTGGTTTTTTCCTGCTTGGTTAGCCTTCTGGGTTGAGTTCTTTTGTTGTTTCTCATCCCTTGGTGTACCTAGTTATTGTTGGCCTAGATTTGGCTTGCTTGTTTTTTATTTTTGCATAGCAAACTTGATTGGCGCGCTTTTATAGCGTAACAGTTGCGCCAATTGGCACTAGTTTCTCATATACAACCCGCGCCAATCCTTAAAAGGCGCTAGTTTCAGTGTGACTATCACGCCAGGCCTGGGAACTGTTAAAGTTTGCTTGGTTTTAAGCCTTCTGAGCTTGGTATTTGTTTTGGATACATTTTCTCCACTGCTTGAGTGTGTTGGAGTCTTGCTTGACTAGTTTTGAGTCTCTTTTTTTGAGAAATTATTAATTTGATTTCCTTTGGTCATTACTTGGAGGTTTGTCTCAATCTTTTCACAATGAGTGTTAATCACCTTTGAGTGTTTTTATTTTTTTTATCTTTGGAACTCTCACCCAATTTTCTTGATTTGCACTTGACTAGTTCTTAGATTACATTAGAATCATCTTGTGTTTGAGAATTCTCTTACATAGATCACACTTGCATAATTAGAATTCTCATTTTCAGAATATGAATGTAAAATGTGCATAGATTACATTTGCATACTTTTCAAGTGAATTGTGCATAGATTACAATTGCATAGTTTACATTCTGAAAAATCAATCGTAGATTTAGATCAATTTTCTTTGATTTGAATTTACATATTTTTATGCTTGTTTCAAACACACAAAAATAAAAATAAAAATTGTTTTGGAATTGATTTGCATTAGTTTTTCTTGATGAAATTAGTGCATTAGAGAATTTGTTATATTTTCTCTTAGTGATCAATTTTTTGCATTGTTGGAAGTGAATGGAAACTCTCTCCTTACTTTAGTTAGCATTCATTGAATGAAATGGTATATTGTGGCATACAATTTGCATTTAGGAAATTTTGAGACATTACATACGGTAAGGCATGAAAACTAAAACATAATCCAAGATCAACTTTAAAATGAACTGAATGAATCTAACAACGCATTGGAACGTAACGCACACATTTTATAGGTCTAGGCTAGAGACGTGCTCCGGCGTCGTTAAACCTATTCACTTTTGTTTCCACTCAAGGTTGGGTGGTTCCTCCTTTTGTGACTCAATAGTGGTCTAGTACAGACTTGTGCTCCCACGTACCATCGAGTATATGGGGAGACCCCACTAGGTTATCACCCTTTATACATAGGAAGCCATTTCTGCCACCTTATGACCCGTAACGCACCGAACACAACATTCAGGAAGATTGACTGCCGTACGGAAAGTCCTTGGTTTTCTTATGATTGCCAAGGTGTATATGCATCTTTATAGATTGTCTGGTAAACCTTTTGCCTAGTTCTCCATAGTAGTCACTTTGATCCTTTTCGGACTCCCTAAAAGAAAAGGCTCATTTGAGCATTTGTCACTTCAGGCTCATTAAACATTTGAAGGCGACTAGAGTCATCTTTTGGTCCTTTTCTCGACTCTTTAAATATGAAAAGGTCAAGTTATGTCCCTGTGTCTTAAAATTTAAATTACCCACGATCACATGCCCTGTTAGATTTTGTTTGTTGACCATTTGATTGTGTGTCGTGACTTTTTTCGGCCCCGTGTGTGATTTTCCATTTTTGATAGTTCTAGCATTCACCAACCCAGGAATCCCCTCTGACAGGAATCCTGGTCATTTTCCTCCTTTTGGTAATGTTGGTGCTCCTTACATGGCAACGTTGTCCCTTCCTAGGTTAACTGTTAGGTTGCCTGTTTGGTTGTTCTCAACCTCTGTGATCCCTAATGCCTCAACTACTGGTCAATCAATTCCTCCACCCGAACAACATCATGTTGATTCCAAGGTGGACCTCTCGCCTTCTTCACTTGTTTCTACATCCTCATCTTCTACTTTGCCTGGTGAAAGTCTAGATTCAAGTAACTAGGTGGCTAAGAAGAAGAAGAAGAAGACGAAGAAGAAGAAGTCTCAAAAATGAGAGGTTAAAAGTGCAGCTACTGCTCTGAGTCCATCTCAGGTCGGGCCACCTTCTGCTCATCCATGGAAGGTCAAGTTTCCTTATAAATTGTGCAAGGATGACCATCTTCTTCGTGATATATTCTTTGGAGAATCCTTCCGAAAGCTGAGAAAGTGACACATAATGTAGGAAATTCATCCTGGCCTTCCCAGGATCTTAGAAGTATGGTATCACGATCCGGCTTGCCCCTCATTGCCCTCTGAAGCTCATGGTGATGTTACCCTATCAACTGGCTATGGAAAGAAGAAAGGGAATATTCGATTCCCCTGTAAGCTATGTGAAGGCACCCGTCTCCTTCACCTTTGTCCACTCATGGATAAAGCTTCCGCTATTTTGGAAAGCCTTACAGCTTCTTCACCCCAACTCCCCGTTGGTTACTAGAGGCTCTCTTCAGATCCTCTCCCTGTCAACAAAGAGATTGATTTAGATCCTTCTCTTGTCCATCCTCCTCTTTCTGAACCTGGTTGTGCTACGCCTGTTCCAGACCAACCATTGGTCAGAAAGAGTGTCGACTCGGGTTCACCACCCGTCGATCACTCTGTTTCGGAAGAGCGTCACGCTAATGTTCTTCTCATCTCGTCAGATTCTCCAGAGTCCGAAAACGAATCTCCTATACCAACTGATGCAGAGAGTCCTTCTTCGGTTCCTTTAAAGTAAGGGGAAATCATATGATTCCCCCACCAAGTAGTTCAGTCATTTCCTTCGACTGGAGTCACCTGACTGCTTTCCACCTTCCATCCCATGTGCCTTTCCAGATTACTGGACATGCTTATGATAAGGCAGTACCTGGCACTGTCTTGGATGAGGGTGCATCTGTCAGTCTTATGCCTTCTACTACTTGGCAAGCTTTGGGCTCCCCACATCTTGTGACGGTCGCGCAGAATCTGATGGCATTTGACGAAGGAACCATTCAACCATTAGGGATCCTTCTAAAGTTCCCTATTACTTTGGGAGGCAAAACCGTCTATATCGATGTACTGGTTACCCAAGGTGCTTTAGATTTTAGTCTTCTCCTTGGCCGTGACTATGTTTATGCCATGGGGGCCCTTGTCTCTTCACTTTTCCATGTGGTTTTCTTTCCACACGATGAAAGGACTGTGACTATAGTTCAATTATCGTTCTTTAGTCCTCTGGTTCCTCCTGCGCAGTTGTCATCCCCTCCTGGCTTTTATCCATCGGTTGTATCGGCCCCACTGCAGGTCAACTACGTGCATGCTTATCCCATGCCTGTATCCAGTGATGCTTCCGTCGTGCATAGTGTCCTGGGGGAATTGGGTCCTGACTTCCAAGATGTTATCCTTCCACCAAGAGTGGCACTCTAGAAAGCAATGACTTCTTGTTCATTATGATGAAGTTTGTTTGGAGCATAGTTCCTTTCCTATGTCAATCTCCTCAAAAAATGAAATTGGGTCTGTGTAGGTTTTAACCCCGTACAAAAATTACCTGCATACGAATTCTAAATCACATGAACAATAAAAATGCGAGAGCATAACACATAAAACACATATACACAGAGATTTCCCACTGGATCCCAAAACCAGGACTACCAGCTTCATTTTTCATTATGTTCCTTTCAATGTTACAATACATATTTATACATGCCAAAGCATCCAATACCATGGACCGAAAACCATCGTGTCCAAAACCATGGACCAAAAACCATAGCGTTCAAAAAACATGTGCAAAAATCATGCACAAAACCATAGGTGGGTCCGCCCAACCTAACATAGGGTCCAAAACCAAAATTTTCCTGGGCGCTGCCCCGGACCCCATAAAGTGGGGTTACGGGTACCCCTCAAACCCCCTGTTAACTATGTGGAAAGAATATAACACAACCCAACAATCTCCCACTTGTTGTTTTCTTTCCACAGGGGGCCAGAGCAGAGCTTAGTCATTTTTCCAACCCTGAAACACCCATTGTTTCTCTACACCAAGAGAACTTCTCAGAGTTAACAAATTTTGTTAATGCATATGCAATATTCTTCAAAGTGTCCACCTTTACCAGCAACACCTTTTTGTCTTCTATCATATCCCTCACAAAGTGATACTGAACATCAATGTGCTTTGTCTTTGAATGATAAGCAGGGTTCTTGCTAAGAAAAATGCCCACTTGGATGTCACAGTCTATCCTTATAGCTCCCTGTACTAACCCCATACTTGAACACAATCTCTGCAACCAAACTGCTTCCTTGCTTGCATGAGTGGCTGCGATGTATTCTACCTCTGTAGTTGATAGTGCCACTACAGATTGTTTCTTACTCATCCAACTGACTGCACCTCCAAATAGGTTAAACACATACCCACTTGTAGATCTTCTCTGATCCAGATCTCCAGCCCAGTCTGCATCAACAAAGCCACGGATATCCAATACTCTGTCCAATCCTGGTCTTCCTTGGGAGCACAAACCATAATCACTAGTGCCACGCAAATACCTGAAAACCCGCTTCACTGTTGTCCAGTGCTCCTTCCCTGGTTTTGACATAAACCTGCTCAATACTCCCACTGCATGTGCAATGTCTGGTCTAGTACAGACCATTGTATACATCAAGCTACTGACTGCACTTGCATATGGAACACGGGACATGTCCTCTTCCTCTTCTTGTGTCTTGGGACACTGTTCAGCAGATAACCTCACACCTACAGGAATAGGAACCTTCACCGGTTTACTATCCTGCATATGAAACCTCTGCAATATTGTCTCGACATCCTTCCTCTGGTTT
>APFE030569350.1:111375-161357 GCA_000404065.3 Pinus taeda
TTGGTTTAGTACCCGGATCTACCGCGATCCACTGATCTTTATCCACCAACAGATCCTCCATCGTGAGTTTCCACAACTCAAAACTCTGACCATTGAACTTCTCAATCTCTATCTTTTCGTTGCTCGCCATCTTCCTTCACCACCAGAATCGGTCTCGCAGATCTCCCACTGAAGAGGGTCTACCATAGGCCTAAGCGAAACCCTCAACAACAAAGATGTCCCCTTGAAGTCAAAACAGCTCTGATACCAAATGTAGGTTCTAACCCCGTACAGAAATTACCTGCATACAAATTCTAAATCACAAGAAAAAATAAAAATGCGAGAGCATAACACATAAAACACGTATACACGGAGATTTCCCACTGGATCCCAAAACCGAGACTACTAGCTTGATTTTTCATTATGTTCCTTTCAATGTTACAATACATATTTATATATGCCGAAGCATCCAATATCATGGACCGAAAACCATCGCGTCCAAAACCATGGACCGAAAACCATCGCGTCCAAAAACCATGTGCGAAAATCATGCACAAAACCATAGGTGGGTCCGTCCAACCTAACATAGTGTCCAAAACCAAAATTTTCTGGGGCGCTGCCCCAAACCCCATAAAGTGGGGTTACGGGTACCCCTCAAACCACCTGTTCACTATGTGGAAAGAATATAACACAACCCAACAAACATTATGGAGAAATCAAATGCCAACTACAAGCAGCAACATGATCAACATCGGGTGCCACAGAAGTTTCAGGTGGGTGAGAAAGTCTAGTTTCATTTCCAAAAGGAATGCCTTACCAGGGCTTATCGAAAACTCACACCACTCCGATATGGTCCTTACACCATTAGCAAGGCTATGGGAGATAATGCATTTGAGTTCAACATTCTCCCATTCCTTCTCCTGCACCCAGTGTTCAATGTGGACTAGCTTTAGCCATACTTTCCACCATTACTAGACACATCCGACATTGTAGAACAACTCACACCCATAGAGTTAAATCTAGATTACATGGAACAAGCTACAACTGATCGAATCATGGACACATAGATCAAGCACACTCGCCAGTAGAATATCCAACTGTATAAAGTTATCAAAGCAGGCCAACTCCTTCACCAAGGCAAGTGGCTCACCAGGGACCAAGTTTAGCAGAAGTTTCCTCATCTCATGGAGGGACTCAATGCAATGGGGACCATTGCTTCCTAAAGGGGGAGGAATGATCCAGGTGGATATTGGTGGCCACCCGCCAATTCCACTTGGACCCCCACCATTACTTCTTTTAGTTTTTGAGTTTCCTTAATTGTAGCACAATTTACTATTTTCAGAATTTTTTTGGGTCCTAAATTTTCGGAGCTGTTTTGAGGCCCTGAACGATGTTTTTTGGAAATCTACCACCAAACAATTTTCTCTCTAAATTCGTCGTTTCCGTCGTAGGCTTTGGAGATATATTTTTAACGAGCTATCATGTGCATCAAACAAAGATAATATGACCAAGGCACGACCCCGAGAAGTTGGTTGTCCAACTGACCCCAACGAGGCCCATAAACTCTTGGTGTTACATCTCCTCGGGTTAAGGTTTTGGTTGTTTAGGGTTTGCTCTTATTGTTCAATAATAAAAATGCCCTTGAGCCTCATTATAGTTTAGTTCTGAAGCATGTAGTTGCCACATCTCTTCTCAGAGATAAGCTACCATCACCCTAGATGGTGTATTTCCATTTCAATCAATTTTTATAGTAATTTTTTTGTGCTTATTATCTTTTACATGTCTTAGAATTTACGAATATCATTGATCTAGATTTAAACAGGAACACAACAAATTATAGAGATAACTATAAACACAAAGATGCAGCAAAAATAATACTTCATTTCATTAATGTAAAATACTGAGATATGCTTACAAACAGAAATGGAAATACACCAGTTAGGGTGATGGTAGCTTAGCTATGAGAAGAGATGTGGCAGCTACATGCCTCGGTACTGAACTATAACGAGGTTCAAGGGCATTTTTGTTATTGAACAATAAGAGCAAACCCTAAACAACCAAAACCCTAACTTGAGGAGATGTAACACCAAGAGTTTATGGGCCTCGTTGGGGTGAGTTGGACAACCAACTTCTCGGGGTCGTGCCTTGGTCATATTATCTTTGTTTGATGTACATGATAGCCCATTAGAAAGATATCTCCGAAAACTATGATGGAAACGACGAATTTAGAGAGAAAATTGTTGGCGGTAGATTTCCAGAAAACATCGTTTAGGGCCTCAAAACGGCTCCGAAATTTTAGGACCAGAAAAACTTCTAAAAATAGTAAATTGTGCTACAATTAAGGAAACTTAAAAACTGAAAGAAGCAATGGTAGGGGTCCAAGCGGAATTGGCGGGTGGCCGCCAATATCCACATGGATCATTCCTCCCCCCTTAGGAAGCAATGGTCCCGATTGCATTGAGTCCCTCCATGAGATGAGAAAACTTCTGCTAAACTTGGTCCCTGGTGAGCCACTTGCCTTGGTGAAGGAGTTGGCCTGCTTTGATAACTCGATACAGCTGGATATTCTACTGGTGAGTGTGCTTGATCTGTGTGTCCATGATCTGATGAGTTGCAGCTTGTTCCATGCAATCTAGATTTAACTCTGTGGGTGTGAGTTGTTCTGCAATGTTGGATGTGTCTAGTAATGGTGGAAAGTATGGCTAAAGGCGGTCCACATTGAACACTGGGTATAGGGCAAGGAATGGGGGAAAGCTGAACTCAAATGCATTGTCTCCCATAGCCTTGGTAATGGTGTAAGGACCATATCGGAGTGGTGTGAGTTTCCGATAAGCCCTGGTAAGGCATTCCTTTTGGAAATGAAACTAGATTTTTGTCACCCACCTAAAACTTTTGTGGCACTCGATGTTGATCATGTTGCTACTTGTACTTGGCATTTGATTTCTCCATAATGTCATGGACCTGCTGGCGAATATATTGGATGTGCTCAACGAAGTTGTTTGCCTTATCTGTTTCAGATAGGACATGAGCCGAATCTGCGTGAGTAGTTGCAAATGGCATGGCCACATTAATGGGACATAGTGGCTAGAATCCCAAGCCCACCTGGAAACGGTTGTGGCTAGTCGAGCTGTCGAGAGCCCAGTTGTAGCCATGCTGAACATAGGGGAGGCTCTTGTCCCATTTGTGTGGATGCTTTGAGTTGTACATGCACAAAATGTGTACGCTCATCCTATTGACAACCTCTGTCTGGCCATCAGTTTGAGGATGGAATGTTGTGGACTTAGTGAGTTTGGTATCCAGTATCAACTAGAGAATGGACCAAAATTTACTAAGGAACGTGCTGTCCCGATCTGAAATGATAGACTGTGGGATCCCAAAGTGTACCCACACTTGTTCAAAGAAGAGTTTAGTAGTGGCTTCGGCTGTGATATTCTTCTTGCAGGTCGCCATAATGGCCATCTTCAAGAACCTGTTGACGACCACAAAAACACAGTCATTTCCATGCTTAGTGGAAGGAAGGCCTAACATGTAATCCATGGAGATGGATTCCCAAGGTCGACTTGTGATAGGCAGCGGGTTATAGAGGAATTGCTTCTTGATGGTTGGTTTGGCAATGGTGCAGGCAGTGCATGATCTGATGCACTTCCCAACATCCTATCAAAGATTCAACTAATAGAAATACTTCTACAGTACTGCCACCATTTTCTCAACCCCGAAATTCCCAGTAGCATAACTGCACCGTGCTTCCAAATCATCTTGGCACGCTTGCTTGAAGGAACACAAAGGTGACCCAGGTGGCATAACAAGGCATCCTGGAGGTGAAAATCTGGAACATGCTAACCCTCCAAGATTGTCTGGTATGTGTGGTCAAATTATGGGTCGCTTTTGTAGAGAAGTGGCCAATTAGAAGTCTCGTACCCAAAAGAGTTGAGCGTGGTGGTTAACGCCATGATTGATGGTCCACTGAGGCAATCTGCAACATTATTGGTGCTTCCCTTCTTATACTTGATATTTAAATGGAATTGCTGCAGGTATGTGGACCACTTCTAATGGCAATAATTCTACAATTTCCCTTGGGTCTGTATGAATTGTATGGGTCAGTAGTCTATGTGGATAACCTTTTCCTTCCCCAAAATTTAATGCTTCCATTGTCGGTAGGCCTGCACAATGGAATACATCTCTTTGTCATAAGTGGGATACTTCCGGACTGTGTCTGAAAGTGTCTCACTATGGTATTCCACTGGATGCCCATTTTGAGGAAGGACTACCCCAATAGCATAGCCAGAGGCATCTGTCTCGACCTCAAATGGTTGTTGCAAGTCTAGTAATGCAAGCATTGGTACCGAGCAGAGACAATCTTTCAACTCTATGAATGTCTTTTGTTGAGATTCAGAACAAAAGAATTTTTCTTTCGCTCCTCCCTTGGTGACTTGGCTCAAGGGCTAAGTGGTATGAGAAAATCCCAACACGAACCTACAGTAGAAGTTGGCAAGACTTAGAAAGCTATGGAGCTCTATCGGAATGGTTGGAGATGTCCAATCCTGAATGACTGGGATCTTGGCTGGATCCACATGCACCCCATGTTCATCAATAATTTATCCCAGATACTGAACCTAGGTCATGCCAAAAGTGCATTTCTCCAAATTGGCACATAAATTGTGTTGCCGCAGTGTTTGGAGAACTTGTTGGATGTGGTGGAGGTGCTCTTACCAACTCTGGCTGAATATCAGGATGTCATCCAAGTATACCACTACAAATGAGTTGGTGAATGGTCACAAGATGTCATCCATTAGCCTCATGAAGGTTGCAAGAATATTCGTCAATCTGAAAGGCATAACCAACTATTCAAAAAGGCCCTCCTTAGCTTTGAAGGCAGTCTTCCACACATTAGAGGGTTTGATTGGTACGTGGTGATATCCTGACTTCAAATCGATCTTGCTGAAATATTTTGCCCCCTTCAGTTGGTCCAGGAGGTCATCAATTCGTGGGATCAGGTACCTATTACAGAGAGTGATCTTTTTCAACGCCCGATAGTCAATACAGAGTCTCCAAGTCCCATCCTTCTTATGTACCAACATGATCGGGCTCCCATAGGGAAATGAACTCGGACGGATGTGACCTTTCTGCAACAGCTCCTGAATTTGCCTCTTGATTTCATCATTCTCCAAAACGGAGCACCGATAGATTGGTCGATTGCGCAGTGTTGCACCTGGGGTCAGATCGATGGAGTGCTTGACTTGACAGTGCAAAGGAGCCCATGTGGGGGAGGTGAAGATGTCCTCGTACTCTTCCATGACGTTGTCCATCTCTTGTTGTCATGTGGAGGGGCCCTGTCTGGAGGTTGTGGCCACCGTTTTCTTCTTTCCTTGAGGGCGTATCAAGAGGAAAACAAATTTCCCACTTTTATAAATGAGCTTACTGCATTATTTTGCAGTAACCAAAGAGATGGTGGTAGGCGGTTCTACCTCTAGTATCCTGTACAACTTATTTTCCAAAGTAAAAATAACAACACGGGGCCTTGATTCATACACAACATGTTTCTTCCACAAGTATGGGTGTCGTAATAATACATCACAAACTTCAAGGAGAGCAATGCCACATAATACCTCATCCGTGAAGGGCTTGATGTTGTATGGAAGGCAACACTGCTGACTCACACGAAGATCCCATCCTTGGTGAAACCACCCGATGTTGTATGGTTGTGGATGTGCTATGGTCAGTAAGCCCAGCCGCTTCACGACCTCTGCCAAAATAAGATTCTTTTGGCTCCCGTTATTGACAATGAATTGTAGCAGGTCGCCCTTTACCCACATCTGGAAGTGGAAGAGACGTTCATCCTCCTCTGGATCTTTGGGTTCCATCTTCTGGATCTTCGTGGTGGCAACAGTGGCGTTGGGCTCCGCATCGATAATATACTTCCCTTTGTCATTCCCCTTGTCGGGTTTTGACTTAGAGTCAGAACATGCATCTGATTCTGAAACGTTTAGCTCAACCACTAGTGACTGCTTGGCCCGACACTCACTTGTGTTGTGAGTATAGCTCTTATGGAACTCACACCACTTCCCTGTATCCTTTTTCGGCTTCGCGGTGGTATTCTTTTCTTGCAGATTTGGCGGGTTGTCTTGGGCTACCCCACCTCAGCTTTGTCCTTTGTTTTGCGGTTTGGGGACACCTTTCCCTTGCTTTAGATTCGTAGATCCAAAGACTCGCTTATTCTATTTAAAATTTTTCTTGACCTTGACGGTCCATATTGGTATGTCGTGTCGAGCTAGGAGATGTTCAGGGATTCTATTTCTTCTTGGAAGTACTTATGCAGGTAGCTATGGTATTTGAGTACCAAATTCTACTCTCAATCCTTGATACCAAACTTTATGTGAAGGGTATGGAAAATATTGGTAAACTCCAGCACGTCTTGGTCCCTTCCTTGCCACAACATGGTCCACTTTATGTATTGGATGTCATAGCTTCCGATAGGGTAGTATTACTCCTTGATGGTATCCAAAAATGAATTCCAAGTGGGTGCGGCTGAAAATAGTGAGCCTGTACTTTCATACTTCTTCTCGCAGTAGGTTTCCCACCAGTCCTTGACATCGAGGGCTACTTTGAGAAGAGCAAAAATAATATTTTCTGGACTGGAGAAATCATGAACAGAAAAATAATCCTATAGCATATTTAACCATTTATTGATGGCAACTGTGTTTATCTAGCCGTCGAATATGAGGATTTCAAAATTAACTTGTACCTTAAACAGTGTGGCATTTCCATAGTAGCTGTTGGAAGCTGATGCATCGCCTCTGGGTAGCCACTGAAGGATTTGGGCAAAGTTGTCCATCATCGCATTCCTTTGTCACTCAAAAGCTTCTTCGAGTAAGATTTTGATAGGATCTCTTGCCCCCTCATCTTTCTTTTCATCTGTGATGGGAGGCCATTGGGATTTGTGAGGCTGGTCTTCCAAAGGTTCAACCAATTCAAGCCCTAACTCTTATATCTCGACCTCGTTTGGGACATGCAAAGAAAAACAAAGGAAAAAGGCAGACCGCTCCGATACCACTAATCCAGATTTAAATAAGAATGCAACAAATAACAGGGATAACCATAAACACAGTGATGTAGCAGAAATAATACTTCATTTCATTAAAGTAAAATACTGAAATATGCTTACAAACAGAAATGGAAATATGCCAACTAGGGCAATGGTAGCTTATCTCTAAGAAGAGATGAGGCAACTACATGCCTTTGAACTGAACTACAATGAGGCTCAAGGGCCTTTTTATTAGTGAACAATAAGAGCAAATCCTAAACAACAAAAACCCTAACTCAAGGAGATATAACACCAAGAGTTTATGGGCCCCGTTGGGGTGAGTTGGACAACCAACTTCTGGGGGTCATGACTTGGTCATATATTATCTCCGTTTCAAATGCATGATAGCCCGTTGGAAAGATGCCTCTGAGGACTACAACCAAAAAGACAATTTTAGACACAAAATCGTTGGCAGTAGATTTCCAAAAAAACGTCATTTAGGGCCTCAAAATGGCCTGGGAAGTTTAGGACCCAAAAAATTGCTAAAAATAGTAAACTATGCTACAATTAAGGAAAATCACAAACTGAAAGAAGCAATTATGGGGGTCCAAGTGGAATTAGCGGGTGGCCACCAATATCTGCCTGGATCAACCCTGACATTGAAATACACAACATCAATTTTAAGATGAGAGAAATGTATGCATATAAGCTTATACCTTGATAACTTCACATAATCAATATTATGTTTAGTTCTATAACAAATTTCCATAATTAAAAAATCCACATCATGTTGATGTTGACCTTGTTTATATAGCTTTCTTCACGTAGCTTGAAAAATGTATTTTTGTTATTGTTGAGCTTATGATTGAGGCAATTATTTTCCTGTTCGTCTTGATTACTTTTGTCAATTTAAGAGTGGAGATTTCCACAGTCTTTCATATTGCCTGAAATTCACAAAGTGAAGCTCATTGTCCTCTATTGAGTTTGGACCATTTCCAAAGTTATTGAGGTTGTGCCATGCATCTCTTAGAAAAAATATTTTCTTGGTGGTGTTGCCCTTGCTATTCTCCATATTATGTTTGCACCCATTTATAAGTTGTTGAGGTTGAGTTTGAACCCATTCCAAAGTTATTGAGGTTGCGCCATGCATCTCTTAGAAAAGATATTTTCTTGGTGGCGTTGCCATTGCTATTCTCCATATTATGTTTGCACCCATTTTGAAGTTGTTGAGATTGTGTCATGCATATCTTGCTTACTTCTATCTATTTCATTGTTGTAAAAGGTGTTGGCTTAGTGGTGTTGGCCTCACTATCCTCTATATTGAGTTTGAATCAATTCTAACGTTTTTGAGATTGCGTGGGCATACATTTCTTAGAAAAGATACTTGGTGATGTAGACCTTGCTACCCTTCATATTGAGTTTGCATATTCATGTCAATTTCAATAAAAAATACTTGCTTGGTGGTTTTGACTATGCTATCTCCCATATTGATTTTGCACTCATTCCAAAGTTATTGAAATTGTGCCATGCATGTCTTGCTTACTTTTGGTAATTTCATTGCTAAAAAGGTTGCTTTCTTAATGGTGTTAACATGACTATCTTCCATATCAAATTTGCAATTATTCTCATATTCTTAAAAATAATGCAAGTGAATATCATTGTATTGACCTTGATAGTTTCCATATTAAGTTTCCACACATTCCAATGTTCTTGAAAATAAAGCATGTCAATTTCATCACTGAAAAGGTGTTTGCTTGGTGTTGTTGACCTTGTCCATTGAGTTTGCAGCCATTCCAATGTTTTTGATAACAATGCATGCCAATTCCATTGCTAGACAATGTGCTTAGTACGTAGTGTTGACCATACTAACCTCCATATTTAGTTGCACACATTCCAAGGTTCTCGAGAATAACTTGAAAAGCATTTGCTTGGTAGTGTTAACCTTGTAATCTCCCATATTCAAATTACACACATTTCAATATCCTTGAGAATAATCTAGGTATATTTTATTGCCAAAAAAAATTGTTTGCCATGTTAATCATATTATTTTGCATATAAAATATATGCAAGTTCCAATATTTTTAAGAATAATACACCTATTACAAAGGACTACCTAAATTACATGTCATATTAAATACATCATATTGATAGCTTATTAATATTAACTTTGTTATCTTCTAGATATAATTTTCATTAAACTCAGGATTATTAAAATTATTTATTGAAATTTTAAAATTGACAATTATTATATGAAATTAAATATAAAATGTTGCAGGTGTTTATAAATTTATTTTGCAAATTCATAGTTATTTTTTCCTAGTTCTCCAGTTGGCTCACTGGTATGTGGTGCCCATCTTAAAGTTATTTATGGCTGGATCTTTCTCGAATTCTATCCACCGCACAAGGAACCAATCGATGATTTGTTCACCACGCCATTAGGGTTTCCGTTGGACAAATTGTGAAACGCAGGATGGCAATCGAAAGCCAATTGGTCCATTTTTCATTACTTAAATGCAGTGCCTCATTTATGTGATCTCTGTTATTGACTTTAGTTATGACTTGAGTTTTCCTTCATATTTTTTTCGACCTCATTCACATTCTGTGGCGCCTTACTTCGTTCCATCTCTCTGGGTTGTGGTTATCAGTTGGGTTCGATCCGGGCTGGCGCGGCATCGAGCAATTCGGTTTAACCTTTCCAGGTCAGAAGAGTGTAATTCTGGTACATGAGTCTTTGGTTTGTCTGATTGCTGTGATATTAGGTGTCCGTCTTGTGGTTGGCTTTGCAGATTTTACAAACGTAAACGTATTCAGTTCGTTCAAAACGTATTCGTCTTTGTGCTTGCCTTTGCAGGTTTTTCAAACTGTCTGTATCTGCCAACTTCATATTCAATCGCCTTGGAGTGTAAACATTGACTTATTCTCAACGAATCGAATCAAACCAAATAATATGTTCATCAAATCAAATTTTCGAACACCAGTGGTATCAGACCGTGTTTCGCTAGCTGTAGTGCATCTGATTATGGAGGGTTTTGCTGTTCTACCATGGGAAATAGGTCGACATTGTCTGCTAAGAGTGCCTTACGATTCTCATGCAACCCTCAGAGCTGTTTGCAGAAGCTGGGAGGCCGCTGTCAACCACCCCGAGTTTTACGAAGACAGAAAAACGTTTGGGACTTCGCAGCATTGTATATGTTTAGTGGAACTCCGGGAATATCCTGCTTAATATCCTGCTTACCCTGATCTAGAATTTTGTCGGGAATTTCTAGTCATTCCGAATTTCTAGTCATTCCAAATAAAATACAATGGAAAGATGCTCCAATACCACGGTTGGGAATTTTCTGATAAATTCTGAAACAAAAAAATATGAACAGAGAGTGATACTCTGTTTTTGGGAATTTCTGATAATTCCAAAACAAACAAACAGAACAGAACAATGCTTTGTTTTAACATAGCGGAAACAAAAAAAAATCGTTTGCAGAATACGGTGTTTCAGCAACGCAGTTTCGTCAGTTGTTGAACCGCAGTTACCTAATTCGGGCTTATTGGCAAAAAAAATTCGCAAATTCGCTGATACGGTTCGATAGGATTAAAAGTTCGGCCAAATCGGATTCGGTACGGTGCCTGAAGTATTTTTCCATCGCTTGAGCAGGAGGGTATCAGCCGGTGGTAAGAACCTGTTCCCAGAGCTTTTCAGTGTTCCGTTGGGCATATTGCTAAAATATCTAGCCACCTAGGTGCTCGTTGGCTAGAAAGGCTGCAAGAGATAAAAAGAAGACGAAGATTGTTCCACGCCACATTCTGCCGACAGTTAGAAATGATGAAGAGCTGAGCAAGGCCAACCTTGAGTTTGAAATTCAATCACGCTAGAAAACTAATAAAAGAAAAGAAATTTTATATTGAAAACTTCCAGTTTGCAAATTCGAAAAAAATAATAATTTCTATAATAAAAAATTATAAAATAATAAATCGCAATATCAAGAAATATAGAGTAATAACTTTTCAATTAACAAAAGCTATAAAATAGCAAATTGGTTGCAAAACAGTAATTTCTATATAAAAATAATAAAAAATTGTAACTTCTATATTGGATAATATTATAAAATGGTAAATTTTAGTTTCAAATAGATAATAAAAATTATAAAATAGAAAATTGGTTGTAAATCATTGATTCCTATATAAAAATAATAAAAATGTAACTTTTATATTAGAAAAATTATAAAATAATAAATTTCGTTTAAAAAATACTTTTATTAAAAAATTAATAAATTTAAGTATTTGTAACATGTATACTATCGAATTTCTTCCGTATTAAATTTTATAGAGTCTAATTATTTCAGTATCGTATCGAATTCGAATTCGTATTCGAATTCGAATTTGGTAACTATGGTTGAACGCAGTGTTTCAGCAACGCTGAAACTGGTGTTTCAGCACCACTTTGTTTTGACATCAAGAAACTATTTTTTGATTACGGTGCTTTAGCAACACTATGTTTTGACGTCAAGGAACTATTTTCTGATTAAGGTGTTTCAGCAACACACACAAAAACTTGTATTCATTAACAATAAACTAACTGTTACAAAAAACATCTTCCTCACTTAGAGGGATTTTTACAAGAGATTATGTTGAAGAGCATCTTCCTCTTATCTAGAGAGATTCACCAGTCTATGCTGAAAAGCATCTTCCTCTTGACAGGGGGATTTCACAACTTTCTATGCTGAAAAGCATCTTCCTCTTAACAGAGAGATTCTCCAAGTGTTTATGCTGAAAAACATCTTCCTCTTAACAAAGGGATTCTCCAAGGAACGCTTCAGTTCCATACAAATAAATTTACTCTGAGATTTTACACTGCTGTGTGTAAAATTTCAATATTTATGCTGCTGCATATTCCATTACAAAAACTCTGTCTCAGCACTATTGTGTCAGCAACTCTATCTATCACTGCACTGCTCTGCATAAAACAACTTCTTGAATTACTCTCCCGCTAATGTGCATTACATTTCATATTCAGTTTAAATGAACAACAAAAACATACGCACTGCGTGCTCCCCTTGCAAGTTCTCATCGAACAACAATTAAAACATATTCACAGTGGTGTGTGCTCCATTTCTATATTCACCAACAGAAAACTATACTCGCACTGCTGTGTGCTTCCCTTCATTGATTACAATCGCACCTGCTGTGCCTCACTTGCATTTCACATGCAAACAACAAAACTGTGCTGCTGCATTTTTACCTTCTCTCACAGCAAACAATTACAAAACAAATTACATTCAAATCTACACTGTTGTGAGTTTCACTATTCTCGAAGCCTTTTTCTTCACGCTGTGCGTGCTCTCCTCTGCGCTCTCCTCTCGGGTGTCGGATCAGTACAAATAGACGGCTGACTGCTGCTGTTCAGTTCACTGAAATTATAATTTCAACAAATTTGTGTTGTCTGTGTTTGACCCTTTTAGAGGCACCTAGGAAACGCTTGCTCCCCTTCCCCATTTCCCTGGTTCTGGTTCTCACAATGGGATTCCAGTCTTCTGTGACTGCGTTTGTGTCAATCGAAAACTGGTTTTGGTGGGCGGATGGAATTCATCCGACCTCTACCTAGCAGAGGCAATCAATACCGTTTTCATCTATGACTTCTCATCTGGAAAGTGGAGCCGTGGCGCAGACATCAGAGATTCGAATCTCCGGTGCTTTCTCGGTATCACCTGAGGGACTCCTTTACATTGCAGGTGTGCACGATGACTACGAAGAATTCCTCCTATCTGCAGCTGTTTACAATGTGTTTGAAGACCAATGGAAGATTCTTCCTGAGATGCGTGAAGAACGGGATGAATGCTATGGTGCTTTCATCGACGGCAAATTTTTCATTATTAGCGGTTATAATAGTGAGTTGAGCGATGGATTCAAGTGGAGTGCGGAAGTTTATGATCCAGAAACAGGGGCATGGACAACGCTGGAAAATATGTGGACTGTCGAGGAAGGGAAAGGCCCACAGTCTTGTGTGGTCGCTGCTTCTTCTGGGCGCTTGTAATCTTTCCAGAAGCAGCAAGAAGTGATGGAATATGACTCCAACGAAAGCGTTTGGAGGGCCGTAGGTTCTCTTCCAGAAACCCTTACAAGGAGTTCATGTTGTGTAACCGTGGCGTGACAAGATTTTTGTTTGCGGTTATGCTGAGAGTAATGGTGACGTTTTCTATCTGTTTGAGCCTCCGCCTACGACAAGTGCAGCAATTGCTCCAGCGGAAACCACTGGAATGTGGACTGCCATTGAGAAACTAGAAAAATCTCATGTGGAGTATGTTCAGTGTATCCAGTCCGCGGTTTATTTTCAGATTTAAAGTTAAATAATAGTGATAATTACCATGTTGTGCGTTGAACACAGTGAAGTGAATGTATGCGCGAACATGGGTAAGAGATTTTACATTCATGTGATCTGGTGTTAAGTGAATGTATGCGCGAACATGGGTAAGAGATTTTACATTCATGTGATCTGGTGTTCCTGCATTAGAAAATGATGTGATATTCTTCGATGGTGTTCCTATTGATCAATGTTACTTGGTTTTTAAAATTGTAGAGTTTTATGGCATTTGAAATTACGATCTCACAGACTAACAATGTTGACTGATTATTAATAATTTCAAATATTTCATGGCATTCAAGAGTACGAAGTTGAAACCTTAAATTGTCTTTCCAGACACATCCCTTTTCAGCTTTCATTATTCAATTTTACTTCACCAAAATCAGACTACTTAAACTTCGAATTTGTCAAATATGCTATCACCATCTTCCTGCAGTGATATTCAGTAGTTTCTATATTCAATTCTTAGTTTTCAGTAGTTTATATTTATGTCATGGTCACCCATGTGGATACACACCATCATTTGTTCTTTCACATTTGTATGGCAAACCAGCAATTCCCTGCTCCGGTGACAAACTCAAAACGTTAAATTTCTAATCAAGAAAAAGAATACAAATACCTCCTTTCACTGCTAACAGGCACTGTTAAGAATGTTTGAATCCATATTATCGGATGCAATGGCCACCATTAATGAAGGTCCTGAGGAATAATGGTGTTAGTTACTTGAGACTTACAGCAATCAAATTATGTTGTTCGTGATATCATTTTTTTTCATGAGGGGGTGATTGTAACAGTGAATTGCATATGGCAGTTATCTCACATGGTTAAATCCTGGTCAGCGCACGCCGGTGGAATCCCGAGGCCGTTACGCTGGGTACGGGCCCGCGTCCTGCGCCGCGCAGTTGGAAACAGGGTCCACTTCTTGGAGAGCTTCGTTGTCTGGAGGAGCTGTGCACCAATTTCGAGTGCCAGAGCAATGGTGGAAGGCTTATCCCCAAAAATCCAGTAGTACGTGTGGCCCAGCTGATCCCCAAAAATCCAACGATCTTGACTTCCCTCTCGATTCTCGAGCAACGACAATATGTTGTATGCAAAATATACGCTGCGCAATCGGGGTAGCGGATCTTATATATGAAATGGGAATGGTGTGTGATCATCGACTAGGAGTTCATATCGCCATATCAACCAATCCCTCTCGGGTTTTTCTTACTCCAAGTCTCAAGTTCTTGAGATGATTAAGTTGTATTTCCTTAATTACATTATCAAGGGTTGAACGGAGCATTATGATAATTGTTTTGTTTTTTGTTTTTTTTTTTTTTTTTTGTAAAAGCAAAAGCGTTGATCAGTAAATGGAGCATTATGGTAATTGTTTTGTTTTTTTTTGTGGGTTAACAAACGTGTTTTCTTATTGGATGTAATTGGAGTAGTGAGTAACAAGTGTGTTTTCTTATTTGTGATTGCATCCAGCACTTTCTTTCAGTTTAGGATCGGGATGACGTTGTCGTGTAAAATGTAAATGTCGGGTATATTTAAATTATATGATGTAGTGATTATAAAATGGGTATATTTTAAATTACATGAGGTAGTGATTATAAAATAAAAATGGTAGCGCAAAAATGTTATAATTTTGTTCAAAAAATATTGAAAATTTGGGCTATTAAACTTCAAGATTTAGAATGTCCGAGAGATATTTTTGATGATGCTGAATTTGTTTTCACTATTCAAAAGACTATTCAAACACTTTCATTATTAGTTTTTTTAAAATAAAAAATAAGTAGATTTCAATAAAAAAAAATAACTTTCCTAATACATTTTAAATTTCAAAAAATAATAATAAAATATTATTTATTTAATTAAAAAATAAATATATTTAATTTAAGTTGATGTATTATAGTATTTTTTATTAATAAAATTACACATCATTAAATTGAAACAAATATTTATATTTATATTACATCATTTTAATTTCAAAAAGGAAGATGATCCATTAAGATTTTAAGTCCAAGCTATACTCATAAGAAAACAAATTACATTTCATTGAGATTAAATATGGAATGCTATAGTATACATTATAAATGTCCAGGATTCTCCCATTGTATTAAATTGTGTGTTAAGTGGTTAGGGCATCAATAAAAAATAATGGAAAACAAAACAACAAGGTATAATTTATTGGTGAGAACAAACCAAAAACAATGGGAAAGCAAGTCAATTTTTTTTTATAAAAGGGATCTTCCACATTTTAGCTTCTTCATTTGTGATGCCAATGATGTCACTTGCACTCAAATTCTCTAGTACATGAGTGTGAAGCGAAATGATCGATATGACCAATGCTATCACCAAGGGCCCAAAACAAAAGGCACTAGGTCCCTTGGCTCCCCGTAATCAATAGTGCTTTCTTTGTTTTAGTTTGAGGAGATGAATAGAACTAGGAGGTGATGGTGGTAAAAAACATTAATTTTAGTGAAATGTTCGGTAATAGACTCGCAACCTTTCATTACTTCTGCAATTAGCCGATGGCAATGTAAAAACTACAAATGACATGAAGGATTTATGTCTATCATACTCTACTAATTGATGGAACCACTTTGCGCTTGTCACCACTACACAACCTTTGGTGCTTTCCTCATAGGGAAATGGCAATAAATGGAACTACAACAAATGTGAAATGTCACATCTTTTAGGCTTGTTATTTAACAAAAGCACTAAATGCTTATCAATTCAAAATGTGCAAACATGTTTTTGTCAACACCTACTAACCTCTGATGGTCAATGGCCAAGCGATGGGAGACACTATGTCATAACTGTACTCGTACAGTACAAGCCAAACATTTTTTATTTTTTATTTTTTTTCACTTATATGTGTTTATAGCACTGGTACTGTTGTCACACATATTCCCTTATTATTCTACAATGAACAACATAAGACATAGTTCAAAGATATATGTTCTTGCACTTCTATTCCATGAGCATATTACAGGTATATATTATCACATTTATCACATGGGCATGTTACAAGGTATACCTTATTACAATAATCCCTAGAAAGTTACCTTCAGTCACTCCTCACTTAGGAGATTCCTCTTAATTCTAGGTATAATATAAACATTAAATAAGTATGGTGGAAATACCCTCTTAGCCAATTAAAGGTTATATGCTATAATGGTTGTAATGGCAATATTATTTCATTCTCTGTGTTGTTATGGAACACACCTCTTAACAACTTTGTAATACCTTATGATATATTTTGTTTTACTACTTTACTGTGCAATAAAATTCAATTTAGTGCCTATGTTCTAAAGGTGTATGATTCTCATAACCTCTATACCAATTCCAATATTGGTTGTGCTGCTCCTACTTGGGAGATTAACCATGCAATTAGAATTCTCCATGTCTGACTCCATCACATGGAGGCCATATGATCATCATAGCAGCAGTTGAATGGTTGGGATAGAGAGATGGCCATCAAGGGTCATGATTAATCTTCGGAACACTAAAACCTTTTGAACCCTAATTTCTCAATCATTTTGCCCTTCCGTTGTTGCCTTCTCCTTTTGGTGGCATCACCCCAACACTTTTTGTCAATATTTGGCAAATGGCCTTCTGTGGATGCACAAAGGTCATGAAGACAGATGAACTCTGCATGCCTCCACCATTTTTTACTCCATGCGTTCTTACAGGCAATTTATTTGATTCTTATGGTTGGATTCACTACCTTTCCTCTACAGTTTCTTTGTGAAGCATTTCCCGAATCTTTACCCATTTTTCAGTGTTTGTTTCTAGTGTCGACGACAATATGTTGGCTATTCTGTTTACATGTATGACGCCACTTCGGGAAAATCTTTCCTTTATTGTTACTAATAATTTGTTAGTGGTTGCATTCTACGATTTTTTTCTTGCCTGTTTGTCACTCACTCTATGCTCATCTCCATTTGACGTTGACTATGGTTGTTTTTCCCTATTTTCTTATAAGAATCGTCAAGATCATAACCTATCGATGTTGTGGCCTCAACTCTTGGAGAAAAATTCTAGGTCCACTTCTAGAATCTTGGGTTTCTCATTGAACTGTGTTTCAAGAAACCCCTCCCCATTTGGGTATTCATGCTTACTTTTAGATTCTGATGATCTCAGTTACATTACTCGCACAACATCAATTTTCGTCCATCGTTTAATGATAAGAATATTAGCTTTGGTTTTATACTTGTTGATTTTCTAGCATAGCTTGTACAAAGGACCCATCTCCTCAGCCCAATCATCCATTCACAATTTAGGTTATTTTCTTTATTTTTGTTTCTATCTTCTCTCTAATTCCTAATGCTATTCATAACCCTAACAAAGGTTTCTAACTTCTTTGCTTTCATTATAACTTTTCCGATATATGTGGTAGTAACTGTTAACCTAAGCATTTGAGCAAGAGTACTCGATGGACGATTAGAAAAAACAATGTAAGGTAAGCTGCAACATTCTTGTTATTGTCAGTAGGGTGACATGTAATATTCATAAAGGTCATGCTAGTCCTCTTGCTTTGACAACTCAATTCATTTCAAGATATGTTTCTCATTCTCTTTTCTTTTTCTTCTTTTTTATGGATCTTACAGGTTATACCGCGCCTAAGCATATTATTCCTTGATTGGTTATAGATTGTAGACCACCAATGGTTATTATTTTAGGTATGGTGTTTACTCCCCCTATATTGCTCTTATTACTTTGTTCACTCGATTTCATAATGTCAATTACTTATACCGTGTTCCCATGTCTTGTAGGTGTAAAAATATGTTCCTAAACCACTTAGTTTTCTCATGAAGTTGATAGAATGGTCCTCACTTACCTCAGACTTTAATCTCACCAAGGTCGGTGTTACACAATATTTTGTCACACCTCTTGCACTTCCTTGTGACATACCCCGAAGTGCCCAAAAAATGACCATAATGCAGTGTATTCATTCATATATTTAGTTCAAATCCTCCTAAGTCATTTATTGGAAAATGACTTGAGTTTCCCCTAAAGGAAATAGCTCTTAAACCCTAATTTGAGAGTCACTGCTCTTATGAGGCTAAAACCCGCAATGGTTGCCTATTTCACTATACCAGACCCGCAATGGCATCACTTTGTTTTGCTCATATACCCACGATGATCCCGAAAAGGTAATTTTTGTAAAGAGGATGAGAAGCTTCATGATTTAGAAGCTTCCAGAGCGATGAGCTGGAGGTTGTTCAGCATAGATGAGGTCGAATTCTCCCAACTTGGCCTCATGGTCTTATCCCTATGAGCTATCACCTTGAGATGAGGGCATACTCCTATATTTGGAGAGATCCTAACTCCCTTTCCCAGCCTATATATGAATCCTCTCCCATTCCAAAATGGTTGATTAGGTTGGAGGATGGGTTGGTCTATGTCTATTTGCACCCTTATGCTAAGATTTTGCATATATGCTACTCTTTTGGCTTAGAGAAGGAGTTCTTGGAGAGCTTAGCTTGGACTTGGATATTCATTTAAAGGAGATCCTATCAACATCAAGGCTTGGTTATATGATTCCCTTTATTTTCTATTAATATACAATTGCTGGTTCATTTTCCCTAAATGTGTATGCTCGTGTATCATTCAACTTAACATTCCTTGATTAGTTAAGTAGGTTTCTTTTGAATATGTTATTTGTAATTGAACGCCTTATGGTGTATTGATCCTTTGTGTAGGTGCATAAACGCTGAGAGCAGTAGGAACGAGCCCGTGACACAAGTGATTCAAGGTCTTCATCAAAGGAGATCGAGATAGAATCCAGATGAGGTAGGCCATCTTCTTCATCTCTCGTTTTGGTTGCAACTTAGGAAAGTGTCTAGTAGGTTGTCACCTTGGTTGTTAGACCCACTCATTGGGTTAGAGGGATCGTCTTTGTTGACAAAGAGAATTTACCTAGACAACAAAATGGTGACACTGATGGGGAAGCTATAACCCTTTCCATTCAATCCTTCATCCTGCTTTTGTGTTGAGTTTGACCAACCGTCAGTTTTCTAGCTTGTTTTATTTTCTGTAACTATTTTCAGTTGCTAGTGATTGCTTGAGGATATTGATTTTTGTCTGGTCTTGAAGATTTCTTATTTTTTCTTCATTTTTCTCGCCCATCATGGTTATCTCCTTGACAGTCACAATGACATCACATATTTTTTAAGTATAGTTACATTTATTGCTTTCTTGCCTATGACAATCACGATGATCCCACGTATAAGGGAAAATAGGGTTTTTCTTCTTGTTTTCAGCCTTTGTGTCTTCTATCAGTGATTTTCTGGAGTGTCTATGGTGTTTTTGATTGATTATCTTGATTAATTTGCAAAATTTGTCTCATTGTCTTTGAAGTGAAATCTGATTGAGTTCTAGGGTTTCTAGTCAGTTGGTCATCACTTGTCGCTTGTTGGTGTCATTGAGATGCTTGTTTTGCTAACTAATTGAGTGTTGTTTTCTATGGAAATCATTGAAAACATCGTTTTGCATTTGTTTTAGCTTGTATTTCGAAATTTACTTTCCGTAAAAATACATTAGATTAGTTGCATTGAAAAGTTATTTTTTGAGATTCATCATTGAAAATGGATCACTTTTTTTAGTGACTGAAAGCTAAAACTGTATTAGGTGCATCAAATAGTTCAAAATGAAAAGAAAATCATAATTCCTATAAGTGCATCTTTTGTAAATTAAAACCATTTTTCTTTCGAAAACATTGCATTAAAGATAGCGAAAAGTGAATATTTTTTTTAAACTTTTGGCATTGCATTTGGAAGACGAAAGTGAAAGTTAGTGGAAGGGATTTTGCATGATGCATTTTGTTTGATGCATTATTGATTGAAATTCCTTCCCTTTAGTCTCACTTTCATAGAAATGAAAATTTTTCCTTTTCTCATTTAGTTGCATCATACGCGTTCAAGTGACATCATTTTGAGCCCAAAACTAAGATATAATTGAAGATCGAATTTAAAATCTATCAATTAATCTAAGGAGCATTTGGAAAATTAACGTTCATACTTCGTGGTCTAGGCTAGGGACGTGTTTGAGCATCTATGAAATTTCGTTATTGTCATTCGTAATACTCTTACATTAGACAATGCTAGCACAAACTTGTGTTCCACGTACCGTCGAATATATAAAGGGAGATCCTCATAAGCTGAAAACCTATATCCATAGGAAGCCGTGTCTACCACCCTGTAAATGTTTTACACCAAAAACAACATTCAAGGAGATTTCCTACATGTACATCAAGTCCTTAGGAAATTTATTTGCTAAGATGTATGTTGTAGTTCACGATTACTTGGTAATCCCTTTTGCCTAGAGTATCTGAGTAGTCATTTCAATCTTTTCTAACTCCTTAAATTTTAAAAGATCATCGAGTACTTGTCCTTTCAAACTTGCTAAATCAACGAAAGAAACTAGAGTCACCTTTTCTTCCTTTTCTCGAATCTTAAAAAATGAAAAGGAAAAGTTTTCGTTTCAAATTTTAAAATTAATTTACCTCGGAACAACATCCTTCATCTGGAAATACTCCTTAGTAGATCTTAGGTTGATACTTATGGCCACATTTCCTATTTTTACTAGTCAAGGAAGCCCCTCTGATGGGAATCTTAATCCTTTTCGTTCTTTTGGAAATACTGGTGCTCCTTATATGGAAATGTTGTCCCTTCCTGGATTGACCACTGGTCTGCCAGTTTGGTTATTTTCGACCTCGGTGGTTCAGAGTGTCCAAACTTCTTTTCAACCAAGTTCTCCTCCACCTGAACAACATCAACTTCATGTTGATCCTAAAGTTGACCCCTCAGCGTCTTCGCCTATTTCTTCACCTCGTTCTTCCTCTTCGCCTGGTGAAAGTCTGAATTCTAGTAACGAGGAAGCTAAGAAGAAGAAGAAGAGGATGATGAATAAGAAGCCAAATAAGAAAGGGGGAAACGAAGCAGTCATTGCTACAGATGCAATTAATGAACAAAAATCTTCCAACCAGCCTCAGAAAGTAAAATTCCCTTGCATGTTATGTAAGGGTGACCACCTTCTTCAGAATTGTCCTGGTATTCCCAAGGTCTTAGAAGTGTGGTCCATAGGTTCACATCAACCTTTTTCAATAGCCTTTGGAGATCATGTTGGTGATAAACCTTCAACTAGTAACAGTAAAGCTCATGGGAAAAAAGGAAAAGTCAAATTTTCATGTAAGTTGTGTGAAGGTAATCATCCCATTCACCTTTATACTTTTATGGATGAAACTTCCAAAGAGTTTGAAAACGGTATAGCTTCTCAAACTCATCTTCCGGATGGGTATCAGAAGCTTTTCCCTGTTTCTTCACTAGTTGATCCAGTGGTTGATCAAAAGTCATCTTCGGTCAACCTCGATCTATCTAGAAGTGAGTCTCGTGAGTCTGTTCTCAACGAACCATTGGTTGAGAAAATGGTAGATCTGACTCCACCTTCAGTTAACCATACCTTTCGGGTAGAGAGTGGACCTTGTACTGCTCAAGTTCATCTGGTTTATTTAGTTTCGAGTGAACTGGAGGGAAATCCTCTCGTGTCCGAGGTGCATAAGAGTAGTTATCCTATTCCCATAGAGAAAGAGGGTAGTTATCACATTCCTACGACAGCCCCTTTGAGTAGTTTAGTCACTTCTTTTAATTATAGTCAACTGGTAGGACATCGTCGTCGGTCTTATGTGCCTTTGCATATTATCATACATGCTTACCATATGGCCATACCTAGCATAGTGTTAGAATCTTGTCCTCAACTAATTGGCAAGCTTTAGGTTCTCCTTAGCTTGTCCCCGTCACAAAAAATATGTTAGCTTTTAATGAAGGAACTAGTCAACCGTTAGGGATCCTTCCTAAGTTCCCGATTACTTTGGGAGGAAATATTGTCTATATAGATGTTATGGCTATCCAAGACCCATTGGATTTTAATATACTCCTTGGCTGTGACTATATTTATGTCATGGGAACTCTTGCTTCTTCTGTCTTTCGAGTAATGTGTTTCCCACATCAAGGAAGCATTGTGATAATTTATTAGCTTACATTCATTGGTCCTGAATAAACTCCCACTCAACCGTCATCCCTAAATGGCTCTTATATGCAAGTCGTATCACCCATGCAATACATTATTTACGTGGCCCCCTGTTCCATGCACACATTTACTGATGATCTAGTAGGTGATGTAGTACGCAATGTATTGGGGGGCATTGGAGCCCAATTTTTCATTTGAATCCCTAGGCATGTATCCCTTCCAGAGTGTTGTTCCCCCATCTTATGAGAAACTCTTGGAATTCATGGCCTACTTTGGGTTGTGATAAAGGACATGGAGTATAGTTCCTTGTCTTATGTCAAGCTCATTAAAAAATGAAACAATGGCCATGAGGATAGTTCTTTTACTATGTCAACCTTGTTAAAAAATGAAATAGGTATCTACGAGCATGGTTCCTTTAATTATTCCAAGCTCAGCAAAAAATGAATCAAGGTGTCATGAGAATGGTTCTTTCCTTATGTCAAGCTCGTTAAAAAATGAAACAAATCTCCTTCCAATTCGAGTATTTGATTAGATCTCGTAAAATATTAGTCGAGTTTTTCACTTGATCTCGTAAGTAAACCTTCATTCCATCCACCTGTTAGTAACCAGTAGTCTACTTAGGTGAATGACATGAATCTTGGGGGGCAAGTCCCTCGAATTGAGTCATTATGCTGGGGGCATTCAAGCTTATCTCAAGCATAGTTTATCTTTGTTTCAAGATTTTGTAAAAATGAAACAAAATCCAAGCATAGTTTGTTTCCATTTCAACCTTGAGTAAAAATGAAACTAAATCTAAGCATGGTTTTTTTTCATGTTTCAAGCCTGTTAAAAGGAAACCATCTTCAAGTATGCCCAAGAATAGTTTCACGTGTTCCGAGCTTGTGTAAAAATGAAACCATTCCCACTTTACATCTCATGATTGGTATTTTTTTCGGTTTAATTTTGCTAGATGAGCCTTGGATTTTTCATTCCAATGTCACCATCTCTTTGGTCGATCATATGCTTTCACTTAGTTGTTTTACCTATGCCTGAGGAACATATGTGATGAGTGGTATTATTAGACAATCTTTACCATTAAATGTTTTGAGCAGTTCTATCATCACCGGAACCAATTTTTATCCTCTTATGCCACTCGTTCCTCGAGGTGGAGTCCCCTTTCAACTCTTTTCTGACTCTTAAAAATGAAAAGATGTCTAGTACCGAATTTCAAACTCGTAAAAGTAAATGAAATCACATCTACTCAGTATAAGTTTAACCTTTTTCCAATATGAGATAGACTATCTATGAAAAAGGAACACCTTGGTCAATATGGTCAAGAGGTTCTCTTGAATATTGTTTTCTACCTTTTTGGATTCGAGAGACAAATTATGAAAAGGGACATGATGGAGTTTTATTTTTCATCTCTTTTTCAAGCTCTCTAAATATGAAAATATATTGAGTTATTCTTTTGCCAGACTCATAAAATTGAATGACGAAAGACTTATCACCATGATGAGCCCGAGTTTCTCCTTCTTACGACTCATAAAAATTACTAGGATGGATTCATCCGAAGGATGAACTTATATGAAAAGCATATGGTATCCTCTTCAGGCTTATAAAAAAATAAAGAGGTACTCGCTAGAAATAGTGGGGGAAAAATGAAAGTGAAACATCTCTTGTATAGGTAGCATGTCACTTTTGAACATGACACTCATATGTTTCTCGTGTCGGGTTTGGGACATCCTCACTTAGTAACTTGTCCTTTTGGGTTTGGTTAATACATTTTTGCTCTCATTTGATTATTCCACTTCATCATTATGACTCTTGGTCCTATTTTGAGTCAAATGCTGCCACACTCCGTAGTCATGTCACTGATATGTTCGAGAGAAGTCTTATCTACAGTTTATTACCAATACATTGTCTGACTCTTTGCTATAGTCTCGGATACTACTCATTCCATTCCACTCTATTTGTTGTTTCGTGTCGATGATGGGGGATTCATTATGAACCTCCTTCGAAGGGTCACTTCCTTTTGACTTCAGCTCATTATCCAGGAAGATGACTTAGATACTCCCTTTCAGTACCTTAGAGCTTGCATGCCTTAATGTAAAGTTCTTCACATCTGATGACAAGTCTTCATCATTGGCCTTCGATGGGATGATTTGACAAGTGTTCGACTTCAACTATCATACCTTGAGGATCATTGTCATTATGGGTGCTTCCTCTCATGTCTGTTAACGGTCCACATAAATGGTTGGTAATCAGGTGGTTTTGTAGCATGTTCGACTTCAACACATTCATTGGGATGTTAGAATTCATCCTTTGACTAGGTTGGGATGGAGCACAAGACCCTGAGTCTTGTCTGATATGGTTGAGGCTGCGTAGAGTTATGTCTTATTCATGATTGTACACATGTTTATGCTATACAGATGGTTGTGACCATACCTTCGGACATTATATTTATGATGATAATCCTTATATATTGAATGGCAGCATACATGCCTTGGATCTTAGATTATAGATGATCCTTCCGTATCGGATGGTTGCACCCATGCCATGGATCTTTTCACATATTCCTTTCTATCGAATGGTGGCGTCCATATCGTGGATTCATGTTTGACATCAGATATGTATATGTATATGCATCCTTTATTTGTAGGTATCTTGATAGTGTTTGTACTTGTCCTTGCAAAAGCTCCTAAAGCATCTCAGCCATCACTCCCCGTTCTGCCTTCATGATTTAGGGCACATTTGTTACACAATATTTTTTCACACCTCCTACACTTCCTTGTGACATACCCCAAAATTCCTGAAACATGACCATAATGCAGTGTAATCATTCATATACTGAGTTCAGATCCTTCCTAAGGCATTGATTGGAAAATTCCTTGAGCTTCCCTGGAAGGAAATATCCCTTAAACCCTAATTTCAGAATTAATGCTCTTATGAGGCTAAAAACCATGATGGTCACATGTTGCACTATACCAAACTCATGATGGAATTGTTCAGTTTGCTCACATACCTGTGATGATCCAAAAAAGCCAATTTTCCCAAGAGGATGAGAACCTTCATGATATAGAAGCTTTAAGAGCGACGAGCTAGAAGTTGCTCGACATAGATGAGGTCAAATTCTCCCAACTTGGCCTCTTGGTCTTATCCCTATAAACTACCTCCTTTAGATCAGGACCTAGTCCTACCTTTGGAGAGATCCTAACTCCCTTTCCTAGCCTATATATTAATCTCGTCCCATTCCCAAATGGTTGGTGAGGTTGGATACTGGGTTGGTCTATATCTATTACCAACCTTATGCTAATATTGTGCCTATACGCTACTCATTTGGCTTGGAGAAGGAGTTGGAGAGCTTAGCTCGGACTTGGATATTCATTTCAAGGAGATCCTATCAACATCAAGGACTAGTTGTATGCTTCCCTTTATTTTCTATTAATATACAACTGCTGGTTCATTTTCCCTAAATGTGTATGGTCATGTATCATTTAGCTTAACATTCCTTCATTAGTTAAGCAGGTTTCTTTTGAATATGCTATTTGTATTTGAATGCCTTGTTGTGTCTTAATCCCTTATGCAGGTGCATAAATGATGAGAGCAAGAGGAATGAGCTCGTGATGCAAGTGATTCAATGTCTTTAGTAAAGGAGATTGAGATAGCATCAGAACAAGGTAGGTCATCTTCTTCATCTCTCGTTTCAATTGCAACTTAGGAAAGTGTCTAGTAGATTTTCTCTTCGAATGCTAGACCCACTCATTGGGCTAGAGGGATCATATCTGTCCACAGATATGATTTACCTAGACAATAGTCGGTTACCACGATTCTATAGCATTAGTCAAATTATGTGACCCATTCCAAACTTCTTTATTTGTTGGTGTTATTGTCGATTATTTCTATGATAAGCTGGAGAGTCTATATGAGGATTGAGAGAATTCGATCTAGGAACTCTTCTCCTAATCCCTCATTCAGATACAAGTATATGTGCCATTGCGATTCTAAATTTTTAACTTTATGAACCATAATTACCGAGGCTTAAACCTCTAGTTACCTAGTTCTGTGGTTAGATTCCCACTTGATGTAACAGAATTATGGATGTTTTATCTTTCTAATATTTGTGTCAACCAGATTACTTAAGGCATGTGTTTCCTCAATAATTGATTTCTCAATGTAATTTATTTCACACAAATAGGGTACCATATTTTTATTACTGTAACAAAGTTTTATGAAATGTGAAATGTGCATATACTTGTATTAATTTGTCTCCCATTGCTTTTTAGTTGTTTAATTAATGTGTGATTTGTCTCGCTACTAGTTGCACACATATTTTCCGGGTTTTTAATCTTTGTTTTGTTAATTCTATTATTCTTCAGTAATTTTCAGTACTGAGATAAATGAAATACTTTTCTCCTTATTTCTATTCTTAAAGATTTTAGTCTAGTAGTTTCTTTGCTGTAAAACGTATTTCCTTCGCTTATTTGGAGTGGGTATTACAGTTGCTCTAGTGTCTCACTTTGTTTTCCTAAACCAAAACAGCTCTATTAGGAATATGCATGTAACCTCCTCATATGCCTAGTTCCCTTACCCTTAACATACTCACGAATTTCCATTGTTGCAAGATTCAAACCCTACAAGTACTATTTCTCCTCCTCACACAACACAAAATTTCTCATTCTAGCTAATAGCGCCTTATCTTTACCATTCATGCTCATGTTATTAACATAAAAAGGCAATTCACATCTTATTATTCATTGTATCAACTCTCAGACCCACTAAATTTTCAGTCACCATATGCATGTTCTCATAATATTAAAAACCAACTATAACCATGTAAATATGTTATTTATGAGTATCTACATATCCGTTGTGAAATCAATCTAGAATTATTGAGTATGCAGTCTTTGAGAAATCAAATTCATAATTATCGAATCCCTTCCTCATAACTGCAGAACCAGTTACTAAATAATCTACATGCATATTATCAACGTTCCAACAATGATAATTACAGATTCTATTGACATATATAAATAAAAAATATAACAACAAAATTTAGATATAATTACTCACATACTGAAAAATAAGAGGACATAACAGGTAATCCATAGTGAGTAGGAAATAGAATAACATAATAATTAGTCTAACCGGTATCATTGTTAGGGATTCACTTGAGAATTTTACACCTTTTTCTCCACCGAACCTTGAATTGAGTGCCTCCATTTCACTCCCAAGGTCAGATGTACTTGTGAGGGTATCAAAAACCTCTATTGATCCCTTCAATAAGTATTTTATACCTTTCTTTAATGACTGATTTTTTCCATTAGTGATGTCCCTCTTTTCTGGTCCTCAATGTCCAATTTCCTAAGATTTTCCTTAGAACAATCTTATACACATACTTATGGGGAACGAGATATCATCCTCACAATGAAACACTCACAAAAAAAGATAGCTCCTATGTTTATAGACGTCGAAGCACATCTATAGCATAGACCTCTAGATGTTTGCACTAAGGTTTCAAATGCTCCTTAAGAATGATTCAATAAATTTTAAAGTTTACCTTGAATTACTTTTATACAAAAAATGAAATATATAATTATTGATCCGAAATTAAACAAGAATGCAACAAATTAGAGATATAACCACAAATATAGGGATGCAATAGAAACAATACTTCATTTCATTAATATCAAATATTGAAATATGCTTACAAACATAATGGAAATAAGACTAGCTCAGGCGATGGTAGTTTATCTCTGAGAAGAGATGTGGTGGCTACATGCCTTTGAAATGTGTTACAATGAGCCTCAAAGGCCTATTTATTATTTATAAACAATGGAAAACCATAAACATCCAAAAACCTAACCCTAGGAGATGAAGTGCCAAAATTATGGGATCCGTTTGGCTAAATTGGTACATCAACTTCTGAGGATCGTAACATTGTCATACGATCTCTGTTCGACACAAAAAATGCCTTGTTAGATATATTGACCAACATTGGCCTTGCTTTCCCCAAAAAATGTCATTTAGTGCCTCAAAACGACTCCGGAAGTTGAGGACCCGAAAAACTACCAAAAATAATAAATTGTAGTACAATTAACGAAAATAAAAAACTGAAAGAGATGGTGGTAGAGGTACAAGTGGAATAGGTGCATGGCCAACGAAATCCTCCTAGATCAATCCCCCACCTGCCCCCAAGGAAGCAATTGTCCCATTGTGTTGAGTGCTTTCATGAGATGGGGAAACTTCTACTGAACCTTATCCCTAGGGAGCCTCCTTCCTTGGTGTAGTAGTTGGCCAACTTTGACAACTTGATATAGTTGGATCTTTTGCGAGTGAGTATTCTTAACCTGTGTGCCCGTAATCTGATCATTTGTGGCTTGTTCCATGAAATATGGGTTTAAATCTACTGGTGTGAGTTGTTCTGCAATGTCTGATATGTCCAATAATGATGGGAAGTATTGTTGAAGGCAATCCACATTGAACATTGGGTGTAGGCCAATGAAATTGGAAATGCTGAGCTCAAAAGGATTGTCTCCCACCACCTTGGTAATGTTGTAAGGATGATATTAGAGTGGTCTAAGCTTTTGATGGGCTCCGGTAAGGCATTCATTCTACAAATGCAACCAAACTTTGTCACCCACCTGAAACTTGTGTAGCACCGAATGTTGATCATGTTGTTGCTTGTACTTGGGATTTGACTTCTCCAAGATGTCATGAACCTGCTGGCGAATGTGTTGGGTGCGTTCAATAAATTTGGTCATTTATTAGCCTCAGAGAATACATGTGTGGATTATGTCTATGTAGTCGCATGAGGCATGACAACATCAATCAGACACAATGGTTGAAATCCTAGACCCACTAGAAATGGATTATGACTAGTCGAGCTATGGAGAGCTTTGTTATAATTGTGGTGGACATATGGGAGACTCTAATCCTAGGTTTGAGGATGCTTGGAGTTGTACATGTGGAGTATATGCACTACCATCCTATTGACGACCTCTGTCTGGCCATCAATCTGGGGATGGAAGGCAATTGACTTGGTGAGCTTGGTGTCCAATAGTGTCAAGAGGCTTGACCAAAATGTGCTCAGGAACCTACTATCCCGATCTGATATAATGGTTCGTGGGATCCTAAAATGTACCCATACTTGTTCAAAGGAGAGTTTGTTAGTTTCCTCTGTTGTGATGATCTTCTTGCAAGTCACCAATATAGCCATCTTAGAAAATCTATCCATGACCACAAATATAGAGTCATTACCATGCTTAGTAGAAGAGAGGCCAAACATATAGTCTACGGAGATGGATTCCAACGGTTGGCTCAGAGTAGGAAAAGGAGTGTACATACCTTGCTTATTGATGGTTGGATTGGTGATGGCACAAGTAGTGCATGATATGATATATTTCACAATATATAATTGGAGTTTGGGCCAATAAAAGTACTTCTATAGTACAACCACATTTTTCTCCACAACAAAGTGTCATGCGACTTGATTGTAGTGTGCCTCCCACATTAGCTTGGCATGCTGGGTTGAAGGAACAAAAAGGTGGCCCAAGTAGCATAATAATGTGTCCTCAAGGTGGAAATCAGGCACTTTCTTTTTGTCTACTAGCATCTGGTATGTGGAGGAGAAATTTGGATTATTTTTGTAGAGTTGCAGCATCTAGAAGTCTCGTGGCCACAAGAGTTGAGAACATGAGATAATGTTGCAACTGGGGAACGAATGAGGTTGTCTATGACATTATTATGTTTCCTTTTTTGTATTTAATGTTCAAGTGGAATTGTTGTAGATATGTAGAACAATTCTGATGGTGAACATTTTGCAACTTACCTTGTGTCTATATACACTAAAGAGGCCAGTGATTGGTGTGGATGACTGTCTCCTTCTACAGAATGTAATGCTTCCATTGCCATGTAAACATCCCTTTATCATAAGTGGGGTACTTCCATATTGTATTTGAAAGTGTCTCACTATGATAGGCCACTGGATTCCCATGTTGAGTGAGGATTGCACCAATAGCATCGTATGAAGCACCTATCTTGATTTCAAATGGCTGCTGCAGGTCTGGTAATGTGAGTACCAGCGTAGAGCAAATTCGGCGCTTCAAGTCATGCGGAATATTTCATAAGATTTACTTGTTGTCATGACTCTTTATGTTATGCTTTGAGATCCCTTGTTGTATGTTGCTAGGATACTCTTGTTGTTATCATGCATGTGTTTTATTTTGACATCCCTTTTGTGCCATGTTGGCAGGATGCTCACCATGCATGTTTTTGTGTTATACTGATAGGAGTTTGGTTGGGAGTTCCAATTTGTGGAACCCCTCTTAGAGCCACTCTTGCATGGGGGCATTCTTTCTTATATGATCGAGACATCATCTTTGTGTACATCATCTTCATTGACAACACATAATGTAGCGGCCTACACCATCTTGACACTAGGGCCCAGAGACATAGTCCCTCCTAGATGAACTCTGTTATCAATGGCTTTTGTTTTCATGTGCTGATGATTGTTATGTTCCTCTTATTTACAATCTACAACCGTATTTTTTAATGTTCTTTTAAAATGCAATTTTAACACATCACGAATTAAAAGGTCTTGGAAAGGTCCTTCTTCACACCCGGACCTGGATCAAGTAGTATTAAAGAAGGTCTTTGTGTTGATGTGAGTTACAGTGTGAACAATGATAGAGGATGAAAGTGCAATGTATGAGACCATGCTTAGCATTTCCAAGAAAGTGGAAGTTATGTATAAAAATCTACAGAAAGGAACAAAGAGAAGAGGCCATGAAAGAACTGAAGCAAGACAAGCATAATCCTCAAACAGAGAATGATCAATTGAAGATGTGCTTACATGAAGAGAATGAGGAGAAACAAAATTTGCTACTATAGCTGCAAGTAAAGGATGAGGCCTTGGAAAAGTTGCAGCGAGACCCATGTGAGGTAAAAAGTAGTTCTCCATCTTCATGTATGTTTCCTGATGACAATTTCACTATGGTTGAAAATCATCACACAGGAACTAGCTCCAAATTGTTGAAGAGAATGGGGTATGAAGGAAAAGGCTTGGACGCTAATGGCCAAGGCATTGTCAACCCCATCAAAGTAAAGGAATTATTGTGTCGAGCAGGACTTGGGTATGTTAGGAAAGAAATTGGGGAATGTGATCCACCAACAACAAATGATGAGAAACCCTCATCAGTTCTTTCCAAATCGAAGGAGAAGGTAAAAGATGTTGATTTCCTTTTGATTTCATCTTCTGATAGTATGATGTCTGTTGGAGATTTGGAGATCCCGATTACAGGGACAAATATGAGGCTCCTTACAAAGACAACGACGAGAAAGAACTTGGTGCTAATAACCAAGGCATCACTCAACCTTTGGAGGGTATGCATGAACCTCAATTTGGAGGCTCGAGGTACACCAAAGGAGAGTGCTCAAAGGTGTTAGATTTGTCCGAGATTTCTTTGAGGAAAGAGAATGATGGGAAAACATTCCCATCATCCCATGGTAGTTTCCATTGCAGGGAGAGAACTGAGACAAGCTCTCATCACCATCCTCACATCAGAGACAACAAAGGAAGGAATAATCACTTTCGATATTCAAATGTTCATTTTTCTTATGATCATGTTCTTAATAATGAACGAAGACAAAGGCATCGAAAAACATGCATTTTTTGTGGTTTACGTAACTATATCTTGTCCAAGTGTTGGAAAAGAATGGTAGCACTCATGAGGTGTGAAATACCCTCTCAACAAAATGAAAAGAAATAGGTTAAGTAGATATGGAGGAAGAAACCCTACTGCAGTCATTGCGACAGAAACTACCATCAACGAGCCACTTGTTGGAAGTTCCATCCAGAGTAGTGCCTTAAAGACAAAGCATCGGTGCATGAACCAGGAAGAATGGTTGTTCCACAAGAAAAACCACCTCAAGGAGGTGACCCATTCACAAAGATAAGTGAGAAATGGTTTCTAGATATGTTGTTGTTTCATGGTCATTCTTTTGTAAATCACTTGTTGCATTTTAAAATGTAAACGTGATGATGTGTTTCCATCACGTAGTCAACAACAATGATGTCTGGTCATGTTTTGAGTCGTATTTTAAGTTGCATTTTCAAACTTAGAAAGTGATGTTATGTTTCCCTCACGTGACGAGACAATAGTGTCTGGCCTTATGTATGAAATCATGTGTTGCAGTGATGATGTGTTTTACATCACCTTTTGAAGCAACCGTGATAGGTTGGCCTTGTTGTCATATCTAGAGTATTAATTCCATCTTATTGTAAACTCAACCACCGAGTATGAGTTATAAACGCGTGTCAAATATTATACATTTGCGTCCTTAGTTTGGTCATTTTATTCAAAGCATGTGATTTGGAAACAATGTACTACAGGTTGCAGAGGTAGCAGGTGTCGGCTCATCACTTAAGGCTCCGAAGAATAAAGGTGAAGGAGATGGAAGCGAGGCTATTTCAAGATGCTTGTGATGCCGATAGGGTACGGAGAAATATGCATATTACTTTTTATGCTTTTGAAGGACCAAAATCTCCTTAGTGGGGAGGATTGATCCAGGTGGATCTTTAGACACCATGGCATGGAGACGCTTGAAAATCAAAGTGTTTGGATTATGCTTGAACCAGGACTAGATTGAAGACCTCATTGTCCTGATCATGGTCATGCAAATGGCTCATCAAATTGAGCTTGTATGCGAAAGATAGAGCTCTTCAAAATTTGACATGACAGGGGAAAAGTGGGGCCCACAAGTGCCACATGGCATCCCAGTAAGCAGATGAGACCCACATAGTAGCCCATCAACGACTGACACTTCGTGTTTTCTCATTTGTCTCATAAAACCTGCACAAGAGACAAAATCATTTTTATATGGTTTTTAAATAACCACGAAACACGATTCTTTTCTATTAATAACTATATAAAAGTAAGAAAATACATGGTTTCGGGATTGGCAGAAACAACCCCACTAAGCCGTTTTAAACATCCCTATCGCAAGTCGCATTAAGGGATCGGTGGCAATAACCCCCTCCGAACCCTTTGCCACAGCCACCACATTTTATATGTTTAAAACAATTTATTAAGGGGTGGGTGTGGGCCATCGGCGGTGGACCCGACCCACACCCCAATGGTCCAACCATAATATATGTCGTTGATATATCTATATCTATATCTATAAATATATATAATATATATATCTATCTAATAATATATATATAATATATATATTATATATATATATATATCTCTCTCTCTCATATATTATATATATATATATATATATAGATATATATATATCGGCACAACCTCCATGTATCGTGCCAACTGCCCTGCCGGTCGCTGATAACAATGTTGTGCCAGCCACCATTGAATGTGATTGTCGATATGATATCAGTGAAACCCTATATCGAGTGCCAATATATGCACCAGCATGCCTTGCAACTCCCGACCGTCGATTGCGATTTATCCGTTGATGGATATGCGCTGATAATATATTAGCACCGATAATGGTGTTTCATGCGGGGTTTAAGGGGTGGGCAACCTAATGCAGACCCACCCCTGTTTATGCATCATTGTGGTTAGAAGGGTATATATATTGAAGAGGTAGGATTTGATCCCCCAAACTCTCCTCAATGACTCCTATTGTTTACTATTAGGCCAATGGCCTATTTGTTGGGAAATTCGAAGCTGAGTTTTATTTAAACTTAGATTTTCACCTCTGCACGTAGTTCGAGGAGGAGAGAGACTGCAGGCATGGATTTCAATGCATAATGTAGGCACAAATTTCAAGGCAACAGATTAATTAATATTTTAATGCAGGAACCATGAATTTTGCAGGAGGGCAAAATTTTCACTTTGTCAGAGTTTGACAAGTTTTATATGGTTTTTACACCTCTCATCACCATGAACACAATGGTGTTGTTTGTTTCTCCATCAGAGGTCTGAATTTTCCAGTTAGTTCCATAATGCATGTGGAGCCATGATTTCAGTAAAAACATGGAGTGGAACCATGAGCCATGAAATTTTCCCAAGGAGGTAAAATTTTGACATTTCAGAATATAGTCAAGTTTATACTTGTTTTTCATGGTTTTCTACAGGGATCACAATGGTGAGATCAGTTTCACCATCTAAGTTGCAAATTTACGATCCATCCATGGGAGTTTTGTGTCATACTGATAGGAGTTTGAATGGGAGTTCCAAGTTGTGGAACCTCTCTTAGAGCCACTCTTGTGAGGGGGCATTCTTCCTTATATGATCAAGAAGACATCTCTGTGTACATCATCTTCATTGACAACATAAAATGTAGCAGCCTATACCATCTTGACACCGGGGACAAGAGACATAATCCCTCTTGGACGAACTCGGAGCAACAGATTTTGTTTTCATGTGTTGATGATTGTTATGTTGCTCTTCTTTAAAGTCTACAGTCATATTTTTTAATGTTCTTTTAAAATGTAATTTTAACACATCATGAAAGTAAAAGGTCTTGGAATGGTACTTCTTCACACCTGGACCTGGATCACAAAGTCTCACTTTTTCTAGTTAAACTTCTGCTTAATATTAACAACGTATTGGTAAATCATTTTGAGTGAGGTAATGTCCAGGAACTCCATCTCATCGTGGATGTACCTGTGTAGGCAGTCGCAATATTTGAGTACTAAATATTTCACAAAATCCTTGATACCCAACTTCATGCAAAGGGTATGAAAAACATTAGTAAAGTTTAGCACTTCTTGGTCCCTTCTCTATTGTAGCATAGTCCAATTTATGTGTTTATCCTCATATCTCCCAACAGGGTAGTACCTCTCCTTGATGGCGTCCTGGAATTAACTCTAAGTGGGTGTGGCTGAAAATAGTCAAGGTGTACTTTCTTCCTTCTTCTCATAGTACATTTCCCACTAGACCTTGATGTGGGTGGTGGCTTTAAGAAGTGAAAAAGTGATTATTTTCTCAGCTGGAAAAATCATGAATAGAAAAATATCCTTCTAGCATATTTAAGAATTTATCTACGGTGTCTGCATCTATCTGACCCTCAAATATGGGGATGTTAAATTTAACCTTTACCTTAAAGTGTGTGTCACTTCCAGAGTAGCTGTTGGAAGGAGATGCATAACCCTTGGGTAGTCACTGAAGGATCTAGGCAAGGTTGTCCATCATCGCGTTCCTTTATCACTCGAGGGCTTCTTGAAGCAAGAGTTTGAAATGATTTGTTTCCCCCTCATCTTTCTTCTCTTCTACAATGGGAGGCCATCGGGATTTGTGAGGCTATTCTACAAAGGTTCGACCAATTCAAGCCCTAACTCCTTATATCTCGACCTCATTCAGGACATGCAAAGGAAAACAAAGAAAGAGCAAAACACTCTGATATCACTGATCCAAACTTAAATAGTAATGAAATATATTACAGAAATAAATATAAATACAAAGACGCAGCAGAAATAATACTTCATTTCATTAATACAAAATACTAAAATATGCTTACAAACAGAATAGAAATAAGAATATCTCGGGTGATGATAGTTTATCTCTGAGAAGAGATGTGGCGGATACATGCCTATGAAATGTGTTAAAATCAGGCTTGAAGGCCTATTTATTATTGAGAAACAATGGAAAACACTAAACATCTAAAAACCTATCCTTACGATATGAAGCGCCAAAATTATGAACCCCGTTTGGGTGAACTGGTAAATCAATTTCTCGGGGACGTAACCTTGGCATATGATCTATGTTTGACATGCACAATACCTTGTTAGAAATATCTATCTGAGAACTATAACTTTCGAGTGGCTGAAAGAAACCACAGACACTTGGTGGCCCGGATTTTCCCAAAAAAATTTCATTTAGGGCCTCAAAACAAGTTTGAAAGTTTAAGACCCGAAAAAATGCCAAAAATAGTAAATTTTGCTACGATTAAGGAAACTAAAAAACTGAAAGAGATAATGGTGGAGATCCAAGTGGAATATATGGGTGGCCACCAAGATCCACTTGGATCAATGATGAAATGAAACTTTTCTTTTTAATGAAAATCTATGTATGGGAGGGAAGAGAAGAAAGAATATGCAACATATAAGATGCAACAAAAAATTTCTAATAAATTCCCCTAATGCAATTGTTCCTAATTCCAATTTCACACAAAAAACACTAGATGCAATGCAATATGCATCATATTTTAATTTTTAGTTTCACTTAATTTTCAAATGAAAACTAAGATATTTTCCTAATCATTGATAAAAGAAACTATCCACAACAATGATTGAAACACCGATTCCTTCAAGAAATCAATGTTTAAGAAATCATTTTTCTAATGATCTAACTAAAAATAAAAAAAGAAAAAATCTAAAAAAATTCTTATGAAAGGCACTCAAAACGAAAAGGAAACAAGATGAAGGCTTCCAATAGACCAAGACACACCTAAGGACACAAGGAGGATCAAATGGAACAAAGTTAATCAGAGAGATAATCATATTATTTTCTGCATCAAACATGGATCAACGTAGTGCAAATAGGTTTCCAGTGCTCTACAACACATGTGAAAAGAAGGCTAGGGAGCATTGTAATGCTCTGTCTGTAGACCAAGGGGAGTGTTGATCAAGGTAAAGCTAAGTTCTGACACAAAAAAATGAATCTCAATGAAATGTCTTCGTAGGGTTAATTCATGCTGAGTGAGGCAATGGAGGTTTGTTTAAGAGGTGACACAAGGGATAAGGTCAAGGAAAACACCGATGGAAATACACAATACCCAATGGATTCACCAATTTGTTATATATAATTTACAAATGCAAACCTAAGTATCTTCCCTAGACCTAGTGGAATGGTTTAGAACAACAAAAAGCAAAGAATATAAAGGATCTCTTAAAGAAATTGAACAATTGAAAGAGGCTTACTTGGAAGCTGTCACAAGTTATTATCTCCTCCCGAGTTGGAAGATTCAATTGTAGCTATGATTTCTATAATTAGAACATGCACATACAACTATAACAAGCTAAATATCTATGACATCTATATAGCATTATCAAATTACTCTATTCAATGGATCAACCAAGCATTCAAATTCATGAATGTAAACATGACATAACACATGTAGGAAAACGATATACTATTTGTATTAATATGAATAGCAGGTGTTTTAAAACAAATAATAGTAGTTGATATTATAGAGGTCTTCCCAAGTTGACTTTTACTTCCTTGTTATAAAACACACCTCAATGTCACCATAGTGCATGAAGATCATGACTCTCTTAGATTCAAGGCAACAACATAAGGGTATGATTAGTCTCCAAAACCTAACCCTAATGTTATATATGGTTGTAAATTTATAGGAGAGTGTGGTAATTTATTTATTCTTATCTATTTTCCAATCTATGCTTGAGATCGACTTGAGATGGGAAGATGATTTTAAGGGATAACAGGTGAAATATCCAAGTTAGGATCAGATAGGATTCAAAGTTCTTATCCAAGGTAAATGGCTTAAACAACTCTTGGAAGCTTCTAGAAGGGGAAGCTTTAGGATTCTTTTTAAATTTCCCAAATTTCTAGAATTAGCACACCCCCAACAAAGGACATCCTATTGCTGATCAGCGTTGGTGTAGAATAGAGCAACATAATGTTGAACACAGGTCGCTAAAGGGCTAGGGTGCACTAGGCCTTAAAAGCACTGATTTGAGGCAGTCAGACCCATAAACTCATGGATTTGGGAGAGTCATGCTTATGGCTTTATGCAGGGATGATGATAACATGTTCATGGATCTTGATTGATCTAGTTTGCATACCATTTGATCAAATGCGACAAAATGGCCTATAATAATTTCTCTTCTAGCAAGGTGGGTGTAAGGAAAGTGAATCTTCATATCAACTCCTCAGAGGTAAGGTTTTTAACCCTCAATCATGCTATCCTTCTTCTTGTTAATATATTTTAGTCTGAGGATATGTTATTAATATTGTCTTAAAATAAAACCTACAGGTATGTATGGAACCATAAGCTTAGTTATGGTGGAGGAGGTTTTATCGTTCAATGTATCTATCTTCTTTGAATACTTAACATTGGTTTTAGGTTCTTAATACCTCTATTTGTTATCAGGTAAAATTATGGTTGCATGGGATCACCATTGGGCATGACAAGGCATTATTTATACTCTTCATACTCTTTTTATTCCTTTGAAAGCCTGTAAATGGCGTTAGGGTTAGAAATTTACTTCAACAATTGTAAAGGCTATAACTATCTTCCTTTTTTATTTATATATGTTGGAGATTATGTATAAGTTCCTTTTTGTTCTTCCATGGCTTCTTGCATGGCTCTTTTCAAAGGCACATTAAATATATAGTTTTTTTTTTTTTTCAAAATATAAATCCCTACAACACTTAGGGTTTAATAAGGAACAAAGCTATTATTCAAATTTTTGTACACATGTATGTTTTATCATGTAAAGATTTTGCAAGATCTTTATGGAATTATTATAACTCTCAACCTCCAACATTCTCTTCAAGGATTTAACTCTAAAGCCTTAAAAATATTTATATGTTTCAGAACTATCATATAAAGTTAATATCTCCAATTATTGGATTAGTTTTATTATATTACATGCATTGGAATTCTTTACATTTTTATCATTTGAAAGAAGGAATTTCTTACATTTTTCTCCTAGCTACAGTATTTCTCAGTTGTATATAAATACTATTTGTGAAACTCTCTTTAATTATGCTCACGCTCCTTACACATATACAATATTTGATTTTTCCTTCAAGAATGTAACAATCAGTATAATAAGATAATACAAGTAGATTTTATCGCCATAAAAAATGCTTGTTGTGTTAACCTTGTTATCATCCACATCGAATTTGCACACATTCCAATGTTTTTTTTATAATAATACACCATTACATAAGATTACATAAACTATATGTGATATTTTATATATCATATTGATGTTGATCTAATTATTAATAATTAACCTATTGCCCCACCCTTTACATAAACTATAGTTGATCTAATTATTAATAATTAACCTATTGCCCCACCCTTTACATGTCCTACCAATATAATGTTTATCTAATACAAAAATGTTGAGATTATATTACTTTTACTTTAACCATTATATTAACTTAAATAATCTCAACTTGAAAGGATTGTATGAACTTAAACAGTGTCAACTTTTGAAATGATTATATGCATTTAAACCATAACTTTCGAAATGAATATAAAATTCAAAAACAAAAAATATAAAAGATATCTTATTTTTATTATAATTATAATTATATATATATATCTATATATCTATAAGTAATGACAAAATGCATACTATTTATATCTTGATAATAAATCTATTGGTCAAAACCAACAAGGATAGTTATTGGTTTTCCTAGATAGTTATTATATCCATCCATTCTGACACTAAATAGTTAATGATTCTCGACCAACTTGTTAATGGCGCATTGGTGTGTAGTGTCCATGATATTGTTATTTATTAATGGATATTCCTCAAATTCTACCAACCACACAAGGAACCAATCCATGATTTCTGCACCATGCCATTAGGTTTTCTGTTGAACAAATTGAGAAATACTGCATGATATGATAACCCAGTCGGTTCATTTTTAATTTAGTTAAGGGAGGATCTCACTGATTAACTGATTTTCCCTCTCTTAAATTCTAGTAAGATAGGAGCACTTATATTTTATGACTTGATTTTTCCTTTGTATTTATTACGATTTCACCCCTTTTGTTGCAGCCCTTCATCCTATCTATCTTCTCCATATCTACCTGTTTGTTTCATTCTGGTCACTCCGTATAAGATAAATGGTTGGGCTTACGCAGTAAGATGAACGCTATTCTAGTACGTAAGTCTCTGGCATGCATGTATGCTATGGTATTGAGTTCTTTCAAAATGTATTCATCTTGTGCTTGCCTTTGTAGGTTTTTCAAACAGTCTATATCTTCCAACTTCATATTCAATCACCTTGGACTGTAAACATTGGCTTATCACTTATTCTCCTAACAAATCGAATAAAACTAAATAATTTTCTCCTTGAATCAAATTTTCGAACACCGGTAATATCAGAGAGTATTTCTTCTAGCTGTAGTGCATTTGATTATCGAGTATTTTTTTGTTCTTCCATGGGAAATAGGTAGACAATGTCTGCTAAGAGTGCCTTACGATTCCTTGGAGAAAATCATAGTTGTTTGTAAAAGTTGGGAGGCCATTGTGAAGCACCCCTAGTTCTATGAAGACAGAAAAAAGTTTGGACTTCCGAGAAGTGTATATGTTTAGTGGAACTTTGGGAATATCGTGCTTACATTGATGATGATTTGGAATTTTTGGTTTCTGTGTTTGAACCTTTGGGAGGCACCCATGAAATGCTTCCTCCCATTCCTCTTACCTGGTACTCACAATGGGATTGCACTATTCTGTTAATCAAAAGTTGGGTTTGATCGACGTCTAATCTCCACCTAGCAGAGGCACTCCACTATTTTCTCATTAGGAAAGTGGAGCCATGGCGTAGACATGCTGGAGATTTGAATAGTCGGTGCTTTGTCCATATCACTTGATGGACTCCTTTAGGTTGTAGGTGGACATGATGATTTCCTGCGATCTGCAACTGTCTACAATGTGTATGAAGACGAGTGGAAGGTTATTCCTAAGGTTATTTCTAGAATTAAAATAGACTATTTAAACTTCCACTTTATGAAATATACTTTAAACTTCCTGTAGTGAGATTCAGTGGTTTCTATATTCAATTTTTACCATTTTTATCATGCTTTAGGTTTTACTTTTACGTCACAGTCACCAATCTGGATCCACACCTTCATTTGTTTTTCAAATGAATGACCTACGAGAAAAGATATGTAGCGCTTAAAACTTAAATTCTCATGACTTTTATTTATATAATCAAACGGGAAATGATACGAAACAACAGTGGCTTCTTAATAGTAATTCCCTATTCCTGAGACAAGCTAAAAAAGTAAATTTCAAATCAAGAAAAATAAAATATCCAAAATATTTGAAATCTATTTGAATATAACTTAAATTTCACACTAAAGTGGAATCCTTTAAGCTTTTATTTCCTAGCTCTACTAATAAAAAAAATAATCACAATGGAACGGAATCCCTTAAACTTTTATTTCTTTACTCTACTAATAAAAAAACAAATTATATTTATGACTATGTGGTTAATGGATAAGAATGTTTAACACATCAAAAATTTTAAAGACAATGTTAATTTATTATAAATAAAAATAAATATCTATATGAATATATATATAGGAATTATTAAGAAAGATTGAGAGTCAAATAGAGGAATTATATATTAGTTCATATTTTTTTTCTTAAATATAAAATTAGATCAGGGTTGATTACGGCTAATAAAGAAAATAAACTTGAAAATTCGAGAAAAAAAAATAATAATTTAATACTTTTGTTCAGCATAGATGAGGTCGAATTCTCCCAACTTGGCCTCATGGTCTTATCCTTATGATCTACCAACTTGAGATGAGGTCCTACTCCTATATTTGGAGAGATCCTAACTACCTTTCCCAACCTATATATGCATCCTCTCCCATTCACAAATGGTTCGTCAGGTTGGAGGATGGGTTGGTCCATGTCTCTTTGCACCCTTATGCTAAGATTGTGCCTATATGCTACTAATTTGGCTTGGGGAAGGAGTTCCTGGAGAGCTTAGCTTGGACTTGGATATTCATTTAAAGGAGATCCTATCAACATCAAGGCTTGGTTGTATGCTTCCCTTTATTTTCTATTAATATACAACTGTTGGTTCATTTTCCCTAAATGTGTATGCTCATGTGTCCCTCAACTTAACATTCCTTGATTAGTTAGGCATGTTTCTTTTGAATATGTTATTTGTATTTTTATGCCTTGTTGTGTCTTGATCCCTTGTGTAGGTGCATAAACGTTGAGAGCAGTATGAACGAACCTGTGATACGAGTGATTCAAGGTCTTCAAGAAAGGATTCCGAGATAGCATCCAGATGAGGTAGGCCATCTTCTTCATCTCTCGTTCCGATTGCAACTTAGGAAAGTGTCTAGTATGTTGTCACATTGATTGCTAGAACCACTAATTGGGTTAGAGGGATCGTCTCTATCCACAATGATAATTTACCTAGAAAACAAAATGGTGACACCACTGGGGAAGCTATAACCCTGTCAATTCAATCCTTCATCATGCTTTTGTGTTGAGTTTGACCAACCGCTAGTTTTCTAGCTTGTTTTATTGTTCAGTCTTGAAGATTTCTTATTTTTTTTTCATTTTTCTGGCCCATTGTGGTTATCTCGCTCATAGTCGTGATGACATCACAAATTTTTTAAGTACAATTGCTATTATCGCTTTCTTTCCTATGACATGCGCGATGATCCCACAGTATAAGGTAAAATAGGGTTTTCTTCTTGTTTTCAATCTGTGTGTCCTTTATTAGTGATTTTCCAGAGTGTCTATGGTGTTCTTCATTGATTATCTTGATTAATTTGCAAAATTTGTCCTATTGGCTTTGAAGTGAAATCTGATTGAGTTCTAGGGTTTCTAGTCAGTTAGTCACCACTTGTCACTTGTTGGTGCCATTGAGATGATTGTTTTTCTAATTGAGTGAGTGTTGTTTTCTGTGGAAATCATTGAAAACATTATTTCGCATTTGTTTTAGCTTGTATTTCAAAATTTACTTTTCGTAAAAAATACATTAGATTAGTTGCATTGGAAAGTTATTTTTTGAGATTCATCATTGAAAATGGATCACTTTTTTCAGTGATTGAAAGCTAAAAATTGTATTAGGTGTGTTGAAAATAGCAACAAGAAATGCTAAAAGTAGCATTGCTAAAGATAACATTTCAAAATATTCCAATCTTAATTTGTCCTTGAATTAAAATTCGAATTTAGTCACACTGGCTGTTTGAAAAATAATTAATTAATTCATCCTGAGTTAATTAATTTGAGAAATTCAAACATGAAGTCTTTGTGAAGTCATGCAAAAATTATCCCTTTGATTGAGTAAGTTAAACCCTTAATTAAGGAGATAAGGATGAGTTGTATTTTAGTTGTAATTAGTTAGCTCAGTTAACTGAGTTAAGTCTAGTTAGATTAGTTCCAAACAGTTTGTGGAATTGATTATGAGTTTAGTTAGTTAATGCATGCATGCATGAAACTAGTATACTCCAGATAACTGAATATTCTCTCATAAATAACTCATGCGTGTTAGTTTAGATAAAGGCCTAGTGGAGATTAAAGGCAGGGACAATGTACTGTTAGTTGCTAGAATTTTCCTATAAGAATATCTCTTGCATGCAAAAGGAATTCATTCCTTGAGATTTGCGATGTTTTATAGTGTGTTGGAGCAGTGTGTAAGATTAGTGTCACATAAGGTTACAGCAGGAGCACCCAGGGAAAACAACGCAAGGAAATAGGAGGTTTGGAGGACAGAGGGAAAGACATATGAGTTGTCTAGTTTGTCTATGAGAAGTGGGAGGGATTGTACTGAGAGCTGGATAGTTGTTAGCACTAAAGCTTTGTGTCATCTTGATATATTTGCACTTGTACGATAATATAGATAGCGGGGTTTGTAGCTGAGGATTTCCCCATAGTATTCTCTATGTTTCATGTGTGATCGATTCTTCTTCTCTATTATATGTGTTCTGTTTTATCTTGCTCAAACTTGATTAAACTTCCGCAAGTTTGATTGTAGAAGTATATTAAGTATTTTTCTTTAGTTATATTACATAATCAGGTTAATCTACATTGAGAATTTCTACATGGAATTGGAGCAAAGGTGATTAGATCTCTGAACAACATACTGAGGAGGGAAAAGTTGAAATTTGAAGTTCTTGATTGCAAGTACAAAATCGAATTGTTATCACACCTCAAACTTCAGCAATTGCATTCAATGGCTTGAGGCTCGAGTATGCACTGAATAGAAACTCAAATTATATAGCATGGAAGGATCACATGGAAGCAATATTAGAAGACAATGGTTTGAAGGATTTCATTGATCAAGAAATCCCCAAGCCAATAACAGCTAATGCCCAAGAATTAGCGGAATGGAAGAAGTGCGTTGTGAAGGTGAGGAGTATTCTTCTAGAGGGAGTTCAAGATCATATTGTCTCCAGTCTCCATGGGAAGTAGACTCCTTTTTTAAATCTAGAGGACATTGAAGGACCTATATTAGAACAATAGCTACCAAAGGAAGTTGGCGCTCAAGGACAAGCTTCAAAAAATTAAGTGTGAAAAGGACGACACTATTTCTACATATGTGAACAAGATCACCACCTACAAAGATGAGCTTGGAAGTGTAGGAATAATGACAACTGATGACGATATGGTGAGTCTTACTCTCCTCGGTCTTCCTAAGAGTTGGCATAGCTACCAAGACTCAGTGAATGGAAGAGAGAAACTACTAGATTGGGAATGACTGTGGTAGGATCTAGTGCAGGAGGAAATCAAGAGGAGCACCTGAGATGGTTCTTCATCTAAGCATGATGATGAAGAAAATATAGCCTTAAAAAGTAAGGCAAGGAAAGGGAAAGGGAAGGCTTCCCATTCCAAATCAAGTTCTTCTCATGCTGGGAAGATGAATGATAAATCTAAAGTGATATCTTTAATTTTCATGAGGTGGGCCATTATGCAACTAATTGTCCATTGAAGAAATCCAAGAATGGATCCTCGAAGGGATCAGAAGGTGAGGCACTGGCCTCTTAGTTCAAATTGGATTTTACCCTCATCACATGCATGGTTTCATCGATGGTGGGTTGTGTTTGGTACCTAGATAGTGGAGACTCATTCCACATGATCGGTGATAAGAGTTTATTCAGTACCTTAGAGGAGAAGGACCTCAAGATGTGCATAGAGATGGGTGATGATGTAAAGTACCATGTTTCAGGTGAAGGTACGGTTGTGTTTTAGAGGGAGCATGGAGCTCCTTTCACCCTAACTGATGTAAATTATGTGCCTGGATTGAAGAGGAAACTAGTATCAATCATGATGTTGGAACACAAAGGCTATGATGTATTCTTCAGTAAAGGAAAGGTGTTCCTGAGACACATAGCCACAATTCATACCAAGAGGATTGGGATTTGAGTAAACAATCTCTAAAAGTTGGAGGTAGATGACTATGTTGCATTGAATTTGAATGCATAATTGGTGCAAAGCCAAGACATTGGCAAGTTATGGCATAGAAGTTTGGGCCACTTGCATCATGGGGCCTTGAAGATAATGCAACAAATTTCTACTGGACTTCCCAAAGGTAAACTTGAGCAAATGGACACATGCAGAGGTTGTACCTTTGGTAAGTACGCAAAATCTTCCTTTCATGATCGAGACAGTCGAGTTGAAGCAATCTTGGAGCGAGTTCATACAGATGTGTGTGGACCATTCTTGATAGCCTCCACCATGAAACAAAGGTATTATGTGATTTTCATTGATGATTTTCTTGTAAATGCTGGATCTATTTCATGCAGAAGAAGGATTAAACCTTCTCAAACTTTTGTGAGTTGAAAGCTTTGGTTGAGAAAGAATTCGAAAATAAGATCAAGGCCTTACACAACAACAATGGTGGAGAGTATGTCTCTCAAGAGTTTAAGGACTTCTATGCAGGGGAAAGAATTAAATGGGAGTTGACAACACCTCATAACACACAGCAGAATGGGGTGGGTGAGAGGAAGAACAGAACAATTGTGGGGGCAGCTCGGGCGATGCTACATGACCAAGGCCTACCACTTCATTTGTGGGTTGAGGCATGAAACACAATGTTCTATTTGTAGAATAGAAGGCTGCATCGCATAATTGGGATGAAGGCACCAGAGGAAGCTTTCTCTAGGAAGAGACCAAATGTGGGTCACTTCAAGATCTTTGGCTCATCGGTTTATTTCCATGTGACCAAGGATGCGCAGAAGAAGCTTGAGCGGATAGCTGAGTTGGGGATACTTGTGGGGTACACTGATACACCCCACAACAATTGGGTGTATTTGCTTACCAGTCGGAGGATAGTGGTTTGCAGAGATCTTAAGTTTAATGAGAAGAAGGCCATGAATGTTTCCGTTGAGAGGGGGCTCCAACTACAGGCTGTGGAGGAACTTTTGGTTCCTAAGGAGGAGGGTCAGACTGATGCAGAGCATCTGCATGCAGAGGTTCCAGGAGTGGAGACATCCACTCAAGCAGAGTCTTGCAGAGATGCAAAGAAGCGCATGAGAGAAGCTGACATATTATTGTCAATTGCGAGAGAGAATGTGGGAGAACCACCTTCTCAACATAGATAGAGGGGGTCACCTAATAGGTACACTAGATACACAGCCCTTGTTGGGGAATATGTTGAGACTGAGCCATCTTCCTTTGAGGAAGCAATGTAGCAACAGATTTGGGTTGGTGCTATGGTGGAGGAGTATGGATGCATATTTTGGAGCTATGTTTGGGATGTGGTTCCAAGACTAGAGAACAACTCAATTGTGAGTTTCCATGCACTTTACAAGGTAAAGCAACATGCATATGGTAGTGTGGAGAAACACAAGGAAAGATTTTTTACCTGTGGTTTCTCACAGGTTGAGGGGATTGACTATGATGAGACTTTCCTCCTATAGCAATGTACTCATCTATTAGATCGATATTGGCACTATCAGCATTGATGGGTTGGAAGATCCATCAGATGGATGTGAAGACTGCATTCCTCAATGGCAAGATTGAGGAAGAGGTGTACATAAAGAAACTAGAAGGGTTTGAGATCTTCAATCGTGAGTCGCATGTGTGTCGACTCAAGAGAGCCTTGTATGGGCTGAAGCAAGCACCTCGTGCTTGGTACACCAGGATCGACAACTACTTCACCTGGTTGGGCTTCACAAAGAGTGAAGTGGATGGGAACTTGTACCACATCATGGTGGAAAGTAACCAGTTGATCATTATTCTTTATGTTGATGATCTAATATTGACAGGTGATGGTCAGTTGACTAGGTCTTACAAGGAGGACCTTGCAAGAGAGTTTGATATGAAAGACATGGGTCTCATGCACTACATTTTAGGCATGGAAGTGTGGTAGAAGGATGGGGAGTTGTTTGTGTCTCAAGGCAAGTATACCAATGAGATACTCAGGAGATTCCACATGGAGAAGTGAAAGCCCATGCAAACTCCTCTAGCGGGTAATTGGAGGAAGGAGGATGCTACTTCAGGAGAAGTAGTAGAAGCTACTATGTACAAGCAGCTTGTGGGTTCACTGATGTACTTAGTGAACGCATGACTATATTTGTGCTATGCGGTGAACCAACTGAGTCAAGCTATGGTTCAGCCTACCAAACTGTTTTGGAAGGAGGCTAAGCATGTTTTGAGATACCTTAGAGGGAAATCTGAATATGGATTATGGTACAGATAATCAGAGGGAGTGAAGCTACAGGGCTTCACAGATGCAGATTGGCCAGGGAGTTGATCAGATCAGAAGAGCACATCAGGAGGAATTTTCAACCTTGGTTCAACTGTAGTTTCTTGGTACAACAGGAAACAGAGGTTAGTTGCACTCAGCTCAGCAGAGGCTGAATACATGGCTGCAAGTCAGGGAGCATGGAGGCCATTTGAATGTAGAAAATTCTAGTTGGTTTGTTTGATTAGAGGATGGATCCAACTATGATCTATTGTGATAATCAGAGTTGTATCAAACTCTCTGAGAATTCAGTATTTCATGATATCTCCAAGCATATCAACATTCTGTATCATCATCTTAGAGATTGTGTGGTGAGGAGGATCATGTTGTTGCATTATATTTTGACCGAGGAGAAAGATGCTAACGTTTTGACTAAGGCATTGTCAAAGTGTAAATTCGAGTTCCATAGAGACAAGATCGGGGTGGCAGGTAATCTGTTTCTTGTTGAGAGGGAGTGTTGAAAATAGCAACAAGAAATGCCAAAAATAGAAATGTTAAAAATAACATTGCTAAAAATAACATTTTAGGATATTCCAATTTTAATTTGTCCTTAAATTAAAATTGAGAATTAAAATTCGAATTTAGTATCACCAGCTGCTTGAAAAATAATTAATTAATTCATCTTGAGTTAATTAATTGGAGAAATTCAAACATGAAGTCTTTTTAAAGTTATGCAACAGTTATCCCTTTGATTGAGGAAGTTATCCCTTAATTAAGGATATGAGGATGAGTTGTATTTGAGTTGTAATTAGTTAGCTCGGTTAATTGAGTTAAGTCCAGTTATATTAGTTCCAAATAGTTTGTGGAATTGATTGTGAGTTCAGTCAGTTAATGCATGCATGCATGAAACTAGTGTACTCCTGATAACTGAATATTCTCTCGTAAATAACTCATGCATGTCATTTCAGACAAAGGCTCAGTTGAGATTAAAGGTAGGGACAGTGAACTATCAGTTGCTAGAATTTTCCTACAAAAAAATATCTTGCATACAGAAGAAATTCATTTCTTGAGATTTGCGCAGTTTTACAGTGTGTGAGATCAGTGTCACACAAGGTTACAGTATGAGCACCCATGGAAAATAGTGCAAGGAAATAGGAGGCTTGGAGGGCAGAGGAAAAGGCATATGAGTTTTCTAGTCTCTCTATGAGTAGTGAGAGGGATTGTACTAAGAGCTGGATAGCTATGAGAGCTAAAGCTTTGTGTAATCTTGAGATATTTCCACTTGTATGATAATACAAATAGCGAGGTTTTTAGCTGAGGCTTTCCCTAGAGTATTCTTCTGTGTTTCATGTGTGATTGATTCTTCTTCTCTATTATATGTGTTTAGTTTGATCTTGCCCAAGATAGATTAAGCTTTCGCATGTTTGATTGTAGAAGTAGATTAAGTATTTTGCTTTAGTATATTGCATAATCAAGTTAATCTACAGTGACAATTTCTACAAGGTGCATTGAATCATTCAAAATGAAAAGAAAAGCATAATTCATGTAAGTGCATCTTTGTAAAGTCAAACCATTTTTCCTTCAAAAACGCTGCATTGAAGATAGTGAAAAGTGATTTTTTTTTTTTTACTTTTGGCATTGCATTTGGAAGACGAAAATGGAAGTTAGTGTAAGGAATTTTGCATGATACATTATTGATTGAAATTCCTTCCCTTTAGTATAGCTTTCATTGAAATGAAAAGTTTTCCTTTTCTCATATAGTTACATCATAGGCGTTCAGGTGACATAATTTTGAGCCCAAAACTAAGACATAATTGAATATCGACTAACAATGTTCATACTTAGTGCTCTAGGCTAGAGACGTGTTCTAGCATCTATAAAACTTAGCATTTGTTGTTCGCAATACTCTTGCATTAGACAGTGCTAGCACAGACTTGTGTTCCCCATACCGTCGAATATATAAAGGGAGATCCTCATAGATTGAAAACCTTTATCCATAGGAAGCTATGTCTACCACCCTGTAAACATGATACACTGAAAACAACATTCAGGGAGATTTGCTGCACGTACGTCAAGTCCTTAGTAAATTTATTTGCTAATGTGTATATTATAGTTCACGATTACTTGGTAATCCCTTTTGCCTAGAGTATCTGAGTAGTCATTTTGATCTTTTCTGATTCCTTAAATTTTAAAATATCATCGAGTACTTGTCCTTTCAAAGTCACTAAACCAACGAAAGCGACTAGAGTCACATTTTCGTCCTTTTCTCGACCCTTAAAAAATGAAAAGGCAAAGTTTT
>APFE030569350.1:186272-198406 GCA_000404065.3 Pinus taeda
GTCAACAAGAAGTGACCCATCATAGGAGGGCCTTAATGAATCCCACATCTATGACACGAAACGAAGCAAATGATTTTGTGGAGGTGAAAACAATCTGATGATACAAGGTTCAAGGTGGTGGTCATGAAAGAATGAAGTGTGAAGGTATTGAACCAGATGAGACATAAGCTGGGTTGGTGAATTCTTTGAGTGACTTCTCTTGAACATATCGACGACATTGAAATGGATTGTTAGCGTTAACCCCAAAAATGGATGGTACGGAGGACCAATGGTGATATGACCAGTGAATGAAATAACCCAACCCAACTCAATCATGGTGATGGAGTGAAAGTTTGATGTTGAAGAGCGACCTGCTACCAATAAAGTTTCTTCAAGTTTTCTTCCCAATTTTTCCCCGGTCATTTCTTACCAATACCTCTTTATTTTTATCAAGCTTGAGGAGGACACCATATTCTTGTTCTATAATTTTCCCTTCAGGCGAACCTTTTGCTATGTTTTAACGAGACTAGCGACAGTGAAACTCTTGTCTACATGGACAAGTTCATCACTATTGTCTTAACGAGTTTAACGACAAAGAAAGCTCAGTCCTTTTTAATTTCAGAGAGTCTAAAAAGAGATGGAAAGGAAGCTCCAGTAATCCTTTTTCGTAATATATTCCGTTAAGTCCGAAAAAGTATAAAATAATATGAAAGGGATGACTTTTCGATAGTTTTAACACGCCAAAGAAGACAAGCGCTCAATCTTTTTGTGCAATGATCCCTCAGGTCCAAAAAGATTAAAATCTAGAGGAGGGATGGGACTTCCAATCACTTTAATGAGATGGAGAGGCCAATTTCTCAGCAATCTTTTCATATTTTATGAGTCATCTGAAAATAGCTTAAAGGAGATTCGCTTTTTGAGGAACAAGTGATGTTTTCGGATAGTAGCTGGTTCCAGGTAAGTTTTGGAACTTTTCAATCATGACAATGTGAAGAAGGTGGCTAATAGAATCACTCATCGCAGCTGTTCCTCAAAAGGGGTAAACAATCAAATGGAGGTGTATGATTGGCTAAAAAAGAGTGGAGGTGATGGTGACAACACAACCAAGGTTCAAAAGCTGATAATAATGCGATCACAACAGTTATTTACCGAAGGTGGGTTCATTTCTTAATGAGCTTAAACTCTAGTGGAACATATGCTTATTGCTAGGTTTATTTTTTAATGAGCTTGAACTTCGTGTAAAACTGCTCGTGCCAGTTCGCATGCCCCCAGCATAATGACGCAAATCGGGGTGCATGCCTCCCAAGCTTCATTACATTCAACATGGTGGTTGGAATGAAGGTTTACCTTCGAGATCTTTGAAAGACTCAACCTAGATTTTACAAGATCATAATCAAAGACTCGATTTGGAAAGGGAGTTGTTTCATTTTTTAATGAGGTTGACACAGTAAAATAACTATCCTCATAACCCTTGTTTCATTTTGTAACGAGGTCAACACAAGATAAGAATCATCCTCAAAACCCACCGTATTTACAATATTTGATAAAAAATAAAAAGCTGCAGGATTATTAAGGTTGGTGGAATAATCTTCGTGGTAATATGGAAGATGGGAATGATGGTGGTAATCTTCTCATGGTGCCTCTCCTATCATCATTGACTTAACAATTCCTTCGTCTGCAGAATGTACATGCCACCAAGGATCTAAAGAGGTACCATATTCCTTAGACATATCTATCCAAACACTCAATGAGCATTGATTTGGGTTTGTCCCCCAGGCCAAGAAAATTGATTGCTACAATATTTCTATTGGGCTTGGGGACAATACCTGGCAATGATCCATGATGAAAAATGTTCGGGAATTTTCTGAATCTTTTCGATATAGGAGATATCATATTGTAAGTTTCCACTGTGGCCACTTCTGCCAGATTACTTGAAGGTGGTAGGGAAAAAGTACCCATTAAAGTAGGGTCCTGTAATATTCCTAACCCAGAACATTCCTCAAACCCCAGCAAAAACTCCAACCAAATATGTGCAAATGATATAATAACCCAGAAGTGATAAAATAACAGTGGAACAACATATAATAATGTCAACCAGGAGTATAAGTAGATACACAAGAAATGCAGCGAGAAATGCTAAGCAATTTTATTATATTGAGCAATGAATGAGTACAAGAGGTGATTAGACATATGGAACCTCCACTTGCACAAGGCGAGTGAAGAAATACTCTTAGAATGACAAGAATGGACTCTCTGCACGGATGCTGCTATTGTGTTGTTGCTGATGCTAGAAAATTAAATGAGGATTTGGGGCTGCTCCCCTCTTCAGAAAAGGCTAGAATTTTGGAATCAGACTCTACTCAAAAAACCTAGAAAAACCTGGAAAGCTTTTCTGAAATGGCCGACCCCCAAAAATCACCCCCTTGGGGTTTTTCACAGTTCCTCAAACACGCTAATGAAACTGCTGTTGAAACGCTGATGAAACTGTTGCTGAAATGATGATGAAACTACTGTTGGAATGGTAATGGAAATACCTTTCCCAAATAGGCACTCAAAGTCCCCTGGGGCTACGGGTGAGATCTCTGAATGGAGACACTCAATGCACTAAACAATGTTGTAGACTAGCTAAACAGCCAGCGCGCTCTAAGTCGAAATGACTATCACAAATTCTCATAACCAAAATGATCCAAATGAGGGGTTCCTCTCTATTTTATAGCCTCTGCCTCTCACAATCCCTAAGCTTACTTTCTCCTGCGTGATCCCCTTCTTGCCATGTGTTCCTTCCCTCCTGTGCAGTCCCTCCATGTGTCTGCGTGGGCCCCATCTCTGCGTCCCCCTTTGGCCCCCTTGATTCCCCCTTAAGTCACAACGTTGTGCTACCTAGGACGTGACCTTTTATTCTAAAGTGAGTTATGTTCCCCCTTCCTCACTTTTTATTTACAAATAACTATAGAAGGGCAAAAATTTAACAAAATCAAATATTCCAATTAGCTAATTAGGAATATTACAGTCTCCCCCGGCAAAATGTTGTTTGTCCTCAAGCAACTGAAGTCATGGATGCTGTAAGATCTCCTCACTCTCCCAAGTGGCATCCTCATCTGGCAAATTCTTTCACCTCACCAAGAATTCCTGGACCGTCCTTCTCCATAACCGTCTCTCCCTAGAGTCAATGATAGCCTCTGGCAGCAATACCAAATGCCCCTCATCATCCATGGGTGGTAGCTCATCCATCATGGTCATTTGCTGCCCCAATGCCTTCTTCAGGCATGATATATGAAAAATGTTATGAATCTTGCTGCCTTGGGGCAGCTCCAACTCATATGAAACCTGTCCAATCCTGCGTATCACCCTGTATGGCCCATAAAAGCAGGGCTTGAGCTTCTCAACCCCCTTCTGCTTTAGCGATGACTGTCGGTATGGCTGTAATCATAGGTAGACCATGTCCCCCACCTGGAACTGCCTCTCCATCCAACTCCTGTCGGCATACAACTTCTACTGGTTCTACGCTGTAGCCATGTTATCCTTGAGAGCTCGGAGGATATCCTAACTCTCTTGGATACAAATCTTGGGTCTAGGAGCCCTGCTATCACCAAAAATCACATCGATAAGAGATAAAGGATGATACTCATATAAGGCATAGAATGGTGACATACCAATGGATATGTGATGCGAAGTATTGTAGCAGTACTCTCCCAGATGCATCCACTTTTTCCATGCTTGTTGCTACCCACTGACATAGTTATGCAAGTAGCCCTCTATCCACTTGTTAACTATCTTTGTCTATCCGTATATCTGTGGGTGATAGCTGGTATTCAGTGTCAAATCTGTCCCCACCAACTGGAAATGCTCCTGCCAAAACCCGCCCATGAAATGACTGTCCTTGTCACTGACGATGGTCTTAGGAAGACCGTGTAGCTTGAAGATCTCTTTGAAGAACAACTCAGCCACCTGTGTTGTGGTATAGTGTGTGGATATGGCAAAAAAATGTGCGTACTTTGTTAGTCAATCAACGATTACAAAGATACAATTGTTGCCCTATACCATGGGCAACCCTGTGATGAAGTCCATCGAAATACTCTCCCATTTCCCCTCCGTAATGGGAAGAGGCTGCAATAAACGCGTGGGATGGTTCATCTCTCCCTTGTTCCTCTAGCAAACATCGAACTCCTGAATGTGCTAGAGTACGTCCTCCTTGAGGCCCTTCCATGAGAACCTCTCTCTAATGGCCCTGTAGGTTTTAGTAAACCCCTAATGTCCTACCAAAGGTGAATCATGTGATGCCTGGAGTATCTTCCTCTTGAGCTGAGATCCCTCAGTCAAGAAGATCTGGTCCTTGTAATAGATGATCTCATCGACCACCCTGCACCTATCATCTACCACCTGCCCATCTAGAACCTCACATGCAAACCTGTCCTTGGAGTACTCTACTAAGAGTCGAGCCCTCTGATCTGTATCCAAGCTCATAAGAGACAACATGGCTGGTCTACGTGAAAGGGCATCTGCTACTACGTAGTTCTTACCCTTGAAATATTCAATGTCAAAGTCATATGCTTGGATCTTACTGATCCACTTCTGCTGCCTCTCTTATAGTTGCTTCTGCTCCAAAAAGAACTTGAGGCTGTTGTGATCAGTCCTCTACCTGAACCTGTTACCCACCAAATACTGCCGGTACTTAGCCAATGCATGCATGATGGCCAACATCTCCTTGTCGTATATGGAATACAACCTCTCGTGTGGAAGGAGCTTCTGGCTCTCAAAGGCTATAGGGTGACCTCCCTGCATCAATACTGCACTAATCCCCTCTCCCGATGCATCACACTCCAAAACAAATGGCTGCGTGAAATCTGGTAATGTAAGCAACTCCTGGATAGCTTGCTCAATCTCATCCCGATAGGCCTTGGGGTGCCTATAGGGGGTGGTAATCATGGCCTCTATGCCCTGCTCAAGCTCGATGGTGTGCTCAAACCCCCGATCTGGTGGTTGTCCTGGTGGAGTCTTCCCAAACACTATGGCATACCAATCAAGGATAGACTGTCTCTCTAGGTGTACCGTTTTCCCTATAGTTCCTGCCTCTGATGCACACAGCTCCACGTCCCACTCTATGTCTTCCTTTCGGAAGACTTCCTCCATCCAATGAGTCAAGACAGTTTGAGGTGAATATGTGTGTTGTCCCCATATCTTCTCATGCTTCCCTATATTCTCATCATCCCACTCTAGCACCAGGGTCTTCCAATCTATCATCGCCTTCCCTAGAGTGATAAGCCACTAAACACCCAGTATCATGTTGGTGTCCAGAATATCGACCATGAAAAAGTGGTAAGTCAATGTGTAGGTTACCATCGTCACTGAAAGATGTAGAACATAACAAGCACATGTCATGGTCTGATCTCCTAGGACCAAGACTAAAAACCCATCGAAGCTCTCTGTCTATATACCTCTTTGCTCAACCATCTGTGCATCAATGAAGTTGTGGGTTGCCCCACTATCAACCAAAATTGATATGCACTGGCCACGTACTGTCCCTCATACACGTAGCATCAGATACTTGGGAACTCCTCGCAATTCTGCAAGGGCCCCTCTGGTCGGTGCAAAAGATGCACCACCTGCTACTGGTGGAGGAGGTGGCAAAGGCCCCTGTATGGTATGGCCATCTCCTGCCTCCACATCCTCCTTTTCATCCTCTTCTCCACTGATCTCGGAGAAGATCTCAATAAAATGTGCTTTGTCAGCAGCATATCTATGTCCTGGTACCCATGGCTCCTGACAGGTGAAGCAAAACTGCTTCTTCTTAAGCTCCTTCCTGGCATCGTCATCAAGCTGTTCTTGTCCTAGATTCCCCTTTGGAGGAGAAATCCTCATGTCCTTCCCCTTAGACTGAAAAGTCTGTCTCTGGGGGTAAGGTGTCCGGGTCTTGGGTAAGACATCCTCTAAGTCTCGTGTCGTGCTGATAGCGTCCTGGAGTGTGGCTGGTTTAGTGGATCGAAATAAACCCCGAAGTGGCTTTGCTAACCCCTCAACATACATATAGACCCTCCGTGCAATGGATAGGTCTGGTACCATCATAGAGACCCTCAATAAATTTGCAATGTAGGTCTCTAGGCTCCCTGTCTGTTTGAGCCTTGTCAGCTCAACAAAATGCTGCTCTGGATCCCTTCGATGGAGCGCTCCATCAGTATCTTGGTAAACTTAGCATATGTCATCACTGTGGAGTGCCCCAGTGTAACCATCCCATGAAACCACCAATCCTGGGCCTCGCCATCCAAATGTAATGTTGCCACCTTGATGGCCTTTGCCTCCGACATCTGGTTAAGATGGAAATAAATGTCCAGCTTCTCCACCCAAGACTTTGTCGAACTATTTGAGGAGCCATCAAACGTAGGCAAGTGGAATCTACTCGCTGCATGGTGGGTGTCACCATCATGGTAATGCTTGTAGCCTCTGTGATGGTCACGGGGTTTACTATCCCGCTAGAGTTGAACAAAATCTCTGAATGAGAGGGCTTCCTTGAACTCCTACACATAGGCTTGGTACTTTGCAAAATAATCACCCATATCTCCAGGCTCTGCCTCCTACTGGGCTACGGCCCCCGTGTCTGCTCCTAAGAAAGTGGGCATGGTAGAATGTGTAGGGGCATGTGAGGCTACCTGCTACACAATATCACACTGCTCTGGAAAGTGATGGGATGCGCCTGATCCCTCATCAATCTGGAAAACTCATGGGCTCTCACACTGTCTGGCCTCTACTACCATGAATATCTACCCCATCACCTCAATCTGCCACGACAGATCCTGCACAGATTTGAGGAGCATGTCCACAAATCTCTTCCCGTCCTCATCTGCCATCTGCTCTGCGTCCACTACAGGTTCCTCCTGTTCTGCATCCACCACAAGAACACAGTCTCCCTCTCTGTAAGTGTTCTCCAACCTATGCCCAGTGTCTCTATATCTCTGACCTCTGTAATAGATATAGGGTTTTTCCCTCGGTGTCATAGATTGCTAGCTCCACAGGCTGAGCCAGATCTATGCTCTAATACCACTGTAATATTCCTAACCCAGAATATTCCTCAAACCCCAGCAAAAACTCCAACCAAATATGTGAAAATCATATAATAACCCAGAAGTGATTAAATAATAGTGGAACAACATATAATAATGTAAACCGGGAATATAAGTAGATACACAAGAAATGCAGCGAGAACTGCTGAGCCATTTTATTATACTAAGAAATAAATGAGTACAAGAGGTGATTAGACAGATGGCACCTCGACTTGCACAAGGCAAGTAAAGAAATACTCTTAGAATGACAAGAATGGCCTCTCTACGCAAATGTTGTTGCTAGAAAATCGAATGAGGATTGTGGGTTTCTCCCCTCATTAGAAAAGGCTGAAACTCTGGAATCGGAATTTACTCAAAAAACCCAAAAAAACCCAGAAAGCTTTTTTGAAATGGCCGACCCCCGAAAGTCACCCCCTTAGGGTTCTTCACAGTTCCTTAAAGACGCTGATGAAACTACTGCTGAAATGCTGATGAAACAACTGCTGAAATGCTGATGAAACTACTACTGGAATGCCAATGGAAATACCTTGCCCGAGCAGGCACTCGAAGTCCCCTGGGGCTAAGGGTGAGATCTCCGAACGAAGACACTCAATGCACTAAACAGTGCTACAGACTCGCTAAATAGCCAGCGTGCTCTAAGTCGAAATGACTATCACAAATGCTCATAACGAGAATGATCCCAAATGAGGGGGTTCCTCTCTATTTTATAGCCTCTGCCTCTCACAATCCCTAGGCTCACTTTCTCTTGAGTGATCCCCTTCTTGCCATGTGTTCCCTCCCTCCTGCACAGTCCCTCCATGTGTCAGCGTGGGCCCCATTTCTACGTCCCCCTTTGGCCCCCTTAATTCCTCCTTAAGTCACAACATTGTGCTACCTAGGAAGTGTTTTTTTATTCTAAAGTGAGTTATGTTCCCCCTTCCGCACTTTTTATTTACAAATAACTATAGAAGGCAAAAAATCGAACAAAATCAAACATTCGAATTAGCCATATCTAATTAGGAATATTACAGGTCTTTTAGGAGGCCTACTCCGATATTTCGAAGCGATTGAGAGCTTCCATGGATCATGGGGATGCTTCATGTAATTTGTGAACTGTTGGGGAGGAAGGTTTGTTGGTCAACAATTGTAGTTCCTCCTTGAAAAGGAAATGCCATCTTTCTAAAGTATGTTGACAGAACAACAACCATAACATAAATCCAAGGCCTTCCCAGTAGGATTTTGTAATCGAGGTTTCCATTGATAACTTCAACATCAATTTCTACTATTTTCCCCCCCAGTTCAACTTGAAAGTTAATTAAAGTCTCGTACGGGGTGTATGTCCGTCCATCGAATGCTTTTAACATCATTGACGATCGCAACAAGGGTGGTGAGCCTAATGTTTTCTAGCAACTCATTGACATAATACATGTAGATGCCCCCTCATCAATAATTGTTTCGTGAACTGTTTTGTTGAGGGCTTTCACTTGGATGAGGAAAGCGAGTTGAGCTAGTAACTGTGGTTCATATCATTTATGATTAAAGGCCACAAGATTGGAATCCACTGGGTCAATCCCACCTATTGCTGATAATAGAGCTTGCTTTTGGGAGGGGCAATTTTGCAGTACTTCAAGTGTCGACATAGCGGATGGCGATTGGGCCAATTCCTCCACTATATTATAATTTTGTGCTACTCTAGCATGAGGATTAAACGTCAATTTGTGTACTACTCCCTTTGGCGACTTTATCATTAGCTCAGGAATGATGGGTGGCATAACTTTGGTCAAAGTTGTTGTCGAACTACTAGGTTGATCTGTAGCCTTGTTGTTCGACAGTTGTGGATTCCCGTAATCTTTATTCCTTGTCGACATCAAAGCATCATTTTGCTACTTCGAAATGGACAACATAATTACTTGGGATGGGGAAGCATTGTTGCTAGCAACCAGATTGGTTTATGGGTTTGGAAACGGATCGGTCAATACTGCTGAGGTTTTTGAACTCTTAAAGAACTTCTTAATCTCAGCTTTATGTGGACAATCTCTCGTCCAATGATCCTCATGGCATATATAGCATGGATGACCATGTTTCTTTTTCCCAGAAGGGTTTGCAGAAGATTTTTCAGGAGAAAAATCATCCTGTTTCTTCTTTTTTCTTTTCCCTTTCTTCTTGCCCCCTGGTTGCTTCGGTTCTTTGCCTTTGTCGGTCGACACGACATTAACCTCGAAGACAAGAAGTTCTTCATTTGCATTTTGACCAGAAACCGTATGGGCTTTCTTAGATGTAGCCTTTGTGGTTTTCGTGTTGGTCGTACCTATCATGCCATCGCCAACATGAGAGTCTTTGCTTGATTTAGGAGGAGGAGGAACATAAAACTTTGGTCTAGAAGCATCGGGGATTTTGTCATAGAGCGTGCTAGACTGATTATAGATCAAGTCTAGATATTGCGCGTGAGAAATGACTTGCTCTTCGGTGACAACCCCCCCTTTAGCCACATCTTCTGTAATAGAAGGTAATAATGACTTAATAAACCATTTAGCTAGCAGCTAATTAGGAACATATGTTTTTACCATTCGATGGCGAAGTCACCACTCATGAATATGATCAGATATGTGAGTCACTATCATTTGCTTAAAATTGGTAAGAAGCTCCATTCTTGTTTTGTACCTTATTGATAACTGAAAATGGGTTAAGAAGGTGGTGGCAAGGATGCTGAAGTTATCGAATGAAGCTCTAGGCAACTCGATTTACCATTTTGTTGCCGGACCAATTAATGTTCACTAAAAAAGGTGAAGCCTAATTGAATCATCATTGAGAGTGTTGGATGAACACCATAGATGAAAAGTCATTACATGATTTGATGGATCTTCACCCGCATTTCCATTGAATTTAAGAATATCTGATGGAAGTTTATGAGGAATCGTTGGCCACCAAGGGGCATAAGAAATTGGATCATTTGTTAGCCGATTCAGATCTGGTAATTCTAAAGTTGCAACGAAAGGCAACTGTTGATTCAGGTTTGGTGAAGCATACCTAGGATAAGATGGGATCGCCTGAGCAGTGGGTCTTTGCATACCAGCATAATGTATTTGATGCTGATAACATTGATAAGGTTGATGGGCATAACCATTATAATATGATTGTTGGTAACCGTTTTGAATATATGGCTGCCCATTACATGCAAATCTTTGTTGCTCAGGTCCTTGGTAAGCTTGTTGGAATTGCGGTTGTTGATATTGCACTAGGCATGGTTGTGAGACCATTTGCTGTTGCCCAATACTGGATGTTTGACCAAGATGAGGGGTTACGGTACCCATTTGAGCCTACGTCACTTCAGTTAAGGATCCACTAATCAGTGGTTGTGATTGAGTCGTAGAGACAAGAGGCTGTGGTATTACTACCTGAGAAACTGGAGCTTGACATACAACAAGAAGTGCTTGTACTTGTGACACTGTCACAATAGCTGATGTAGTGGGAATATTTGACACAGGTTGATTTGGTTGTATAGAATATACAACTCTTGGTTGTTGAGGCAGTATTGGTATCCAACCACTGGATGTGATTCCAGCCTGATCCAAATTTTGTTGTGAACTCTCATATGGTTGTTCTCTCAGAGGGAACAATGGAAAGGAATACTGCCCCCATATGGCGGCAATCCAGTGTTCAAAGGGAAAATTGGCCTTTGAAGACTGGACTGCCCAAATTGATATTGTTGTGAAGGATCAATTTGCTGAGACTCAACATAAGAGATTCCAGATAAGGTTCCAAATGAACAAATAGGAACAGACGATATTGTCAAAACAGTCCCTAAGTGGACTCCATCTAGTGGTTGAGAACTAGTTGGGACAAATGGTATACCAGTGAACATTGTTGGAGTAGCAACAGGAGGTTCTGCTACTGCTGTGTCAGATGACATAGTCCTAGATGTCAATGGTTTCTCAGACATATCGAGTCTATCCAAAAGACTTCTTAGCGATTCTACAGGAACTTGCAGTGAAGGATGACTAACCTCTATAGTAGAAGGATATGGGTGGGTCCCAGTTCCAAAATGCAACGGGGTACTGGATGGAAGATCCTCCAAAATCTCTTCTATAGCAATTAGTCCAGGTGGAAGAGGTAAATCGTCAGGTCCATAAAATATTTCTAGTGCCAAAGAAGGTACAGACTCTGCAGCGACAGATGTTGGAGGGGTGACACCTTCCGAATCAGCCCTAGATGGAGCTGGTTTGGGAATAGAAGTGTTTACCATTACACTAGGATCAGTTCTAATGTCCTCTTGTAACTGTGGAACTTCTTCTGTAGAGGTAGGGATACCAGAAACAGTTGGAGTAACTGGAGTCTCCGAGGATGTTGAAACACAAGTTTCAAATTAACCAGGAGACTTTCAGCCAGTTAAACGAGATCTCTTGGCCTGGAATGGTTTCGTTTCCAGAGTCAAAGATGGTTGACACATTAGCCTCTGCGAACGATGGGGTTTTGATTGACTTTCTTCCATGATTGCGGATTACTTGATCAACTCAAAATAAAAAGGGGAAAATGTGATTCCGAATTAAATGAATTTTATGACGCTTTGACACAACTTGCTTTTTCAATTTTTAAGAGTCGAGAAAAAGCTAAAGATGACTCTAGTTGCCTTCGATTTTTAATGAGCCTGGGGTGAAAAGTGCTTAGATGGACCTTTTCTTTTAAGGAGTTTGAAAAGGAACAAAAGTGACTACTCTGGAAATCTAGACAGAGGGATTACCAAACCAATCGCAAAACTGCAAAATACTTTTTACGGTACAGCAATCAATCTTCCTGAATGTTGTGTTCAGTGCATTGCGATCAATAGGGCGACAGACATGTCTTCCTATGGATAAAGGATATAGCTTATTGTGGTCTCCCAATATATACTCAATGATACATGGGAACACAAGTTCGTATTGGCACTTGTCATCTCAAAGAGGAGGAATCACCCAACCTACGATGAAAGCGATAGTTACCAAGCTTTACAATGCTGGAATACGTCTCTAGCCTAGACTTCTAAATGTTGTGCATTAGGTTCCAAAGAATTTTTATGTTCATTGAAATTTATTTTACAATTGATCTTTCTTAAGAAGTTTTCCTTTAAGGTTCACTGCGTGATGT
>APFE030569351.1:0-48917 GCA_000404065.3 Pinus taeda
AACCTGCTGAGAGCTACAACTCTCTCTCGTTTTTCAGTTTCTCCTGAAAGGGAGCTACAACCCCCTACTTCTTTTCAACGACCACTTTTCATAAATTTTCAAACTGGATCCATATACATCAAATGATCATCAAGTACATGTAAATTATACAGTCAGCTGCAATAACCAGATCAACAGTAACAGCCCAGAACTCCTTTCAACAGAAAAATTCAACCAACAGAAGATCTTAACAGAGATACGCGGTTCTTCCCTTACTGGCCTGCGTCGCTACGCAGCTAACCTTCTGCTTCTCTGCGTATACCCGCAGATCTCGTTCTTCTGGACTGCGTGGATACGCTCTGCTCCTTTCACTGAACTGCGTATAGTACGCACCCAAAAACAATATCGCGCCGCGTACTTCTCAGAAAGTACGCACCCAGAAGAATTATCGCGCCGCGTGCTTCTCAGAAAGCACGCATCTGAACCACTGTATCCCTGCGTACCTACGCACTGAGACTTCTCCACTTCTGCGTACCCACGCACATAGCCTTTGGCGCCTCTGCGTACCCACGCACTTAGCCTTTGGCGCCTCTGCGTACCCACGCACTTAACCTTTGGCGCCTCTGCGTACCTGCGCACTGAACCTTCGGCGCCTCTGCGTACCTTGGACTAGGGCTGAAATAACCTCAGATGCTCAGATCTGAACTTGTGCTCAAGAGATCACCCTTCGCCAATTCGCTTCTGACTTCTCCTTATAAATCAATCTTTTAAGAACCGAGAACCCAATAGATCAGATCTTAAGATATTCAAAGACACAAAAAGATACACAAGCCAAATGATCTCCTTTGCTTTATATAGGCTAGCTCTTCCTCAAATCAAGGATCATGGGGCTCAATAATAATAATAAAATAATCAAACCGCGGGCCAAAACCATGATAACCCAATACAGTTGGCTAAATACCACTGAGAAACCCCACGGGTGGGCGCTTAACTGCCTTGGAATGTGTGCACTGGGGTACGCACCCCATAAATGGGTTACCCGCGTATTTGGACGCGGTCCCTGCACGGCAAACCTGCGGGTACGCACCTTCTGAACTGTTCTCCTGCGTACTTCTTTATTTTCATCAAAATGAGAGCCATGCCATGGGTGTTTGCCATCAAGTACAACATCTGAAATCATACCAGAACCATAATGCCAACATCAAGCATAAAGGAAACTGTAAGGAGCGAGTCATTCCTCTTTTCCCAAAGATTCTCTATTGTCAAGATTTTATAATGTGGTATCAACCAACGAAAGGAGTTGAGTTTCAGTGGATAGCTAGGATTCCAAACTCCTCACCAAACACAAGTCTTCAAAGGAAGTCATGCTTGAAATAATAAAATAGAGTAGCCTTCTTGAGACATAAATTTTGAGTTCCTCCAAACCTAGTGATCAATAGAGGCCTCATTAATAAGGGCACAACTAACCAAAAATGGCATCAAAGGGATAAATCGAGCTGAGAGATGGTGTGAAATGTAGTATGGGTGCTAGAAAATCCACAAATCATACCTATCCAATTTTGAAAAATATGATAGCCTGAATTTTCTTTCAGATATCAGCTAATCTCTCAATGGGATTAGCTCTTCATGACTTTCCAAATCCTGCTTATTAAGGATTTGTTTTGAACATAGATCTATTCACTTCCTATTCCTCAAATATTTTGAAATATGCTCTTTCATCGGGTCCATAGATGAATAAAATAGCTTACAGATGGACGAGCCTACTTTTGTAGCTAGGGGAGCTTCAAGGTTGAGATCTCGACTTTTTTCAAAATATTTTCACCATAGAAATTATTTCCACCCTGAAGAAAGATTTGAAAGGTATCTCTACACAAATTTAGCACCTAATACAATATCCATAAAGGGAGGGATTTTGGATCCCTAGGCCATCATGATACTTTGGAGGTTTTACCATAGCCCGATGAGATGAAACTTTATATGGCTCTACTTACCACACTCCCATAAAAACAATCTTCATAATATTAGCTAGTTTGCAAAGATTCTTAGTTAGCGCTAAGAGAACTGTGAATTGGTAAAGTATAAAAGTTCATAAAACCTCTTTAATAAAAACTTCACACCCAACTAAGTTCAACTAAATTTCTTCCCACTACTAAAGTTGAGACATGAATTTCACAATAATTTGCTGAGCAAATTTGGGAAGAATGATATTTTAAACAAATAAGAATCCCCAAATATCTAAAATATTTCCAAGAAGTTATAAGATGAAACCCAAAAAGGAAACCCAACTATTTCTGAATAAAGGAGCTAATGTTCCAAGAATATATATTTGATTTTTTAATTAATAAGATCTCGAGATGCTACTAGATGTTGACCTACAACCTTTTTGAAGTTTTTTGCAATAAAAAGGTATCATCCACAAATCAAAAATAATGTATACTCTTGATGTGTGAGATATATCTTCTACTTGAAAGACTTCTCTTTAATTTACCTATCAAATTACAATGATATAAATATGTTCCATAAGTTAAAACGTTTACTATATTTTTTTGATGACTTTTTTTCCTAGTATAATAAATATAGAATCTATAAAATTCAAAAAATTAATATAATATAAATTTTTATTTTTTTTTACTTTTAAAATTATATATATAATTTTCTTTTACTTTTTTAATTTCATTATTATTATTAAATCTTTTATAACCCGTAAATAAAATATTCCTTTTTTATATAGATTTTTCATGTAAATATTTTTATATAAAAATAATTATATAGTTGAACTAATTATAAGTTTATTTAATTAATATATATATATATATAATATATATATATATATATATATATAGATATATAGATATATATTAAATTTTATATTAATAATAATGATGATGATGATTAACATTTACTAGGATTTAAAATGGCATTAGACCTATAAAGTAAGAGTTTACTTGAAATTCTCTATAATTTTATTTTTATGTTTGAAAAGCATTAAAAGAAACATTATTGCTAAGTTAACAAGTAAAGAAGGTTGGTAATGTGATGAAATATTAATTTAATGTGAGTATAAGTTGTACAGTTTAAGAAAAAAATACTTTTCATCTTCAACCCTTCTAGTGTCACAAGGTGACTAAGTTAGGAATTGACCAACCCCTAGTTTCATTGTGGATCTCATGAGAATTTGTTCTTATTTTAACAATTCTATTTTTTACACTAGTAGGGAAAGAGTTACTTTTCATTTTCTAAATTTAAGTTGATCACATGCTTATTAGATGGATACATGTGTCTATTTTCGAATAGAGCTTCTAGGAGTTTGATTTTATTATCAATAATTATTAAATGGATAGTAGGGATTTAACCTCCACATAATAATCTACAATATTTAAGGTCATAGCCATGTCTATTTTGGAATAGAGGTTCCAAAATTTTATTGAATTATTAGGTGGATGGTAGAGATTTAACCTCCATAAATTATTCTAGAAGATTCATAATAGTAGTCACATATCAAAGGTTGAGATTTATCTCAAAAGTAGTTATGCTCATTTTACTCTTTTAATTAAATTAATTAATTAAAACAAGTGTCATATGAAATGAATTATGGTAATTATGTACTAATATAATATTATATTAATACATAGAATAATATTAATATAATAATCATAAATATATAAATATACAATGATATGGTTGTTGTTATTTATATAGTTATTAATAATTTAAAATAGTTAGCCTTTAAGAAGATATACCTAATAATTATTAATGTGGTGGGTTTTGGATATACCTATCAACATATATCAACCACTTTGGAAAATGTGGTTCTGCTAGTCATACTAGTAGTCACATATCAAAGGTTGAGATTTATCTCAAAAGTAGTTATGCTAATTTATCCTTTTAATTAAATTTATATATTAAAATACATGTTATATGAAATGAATTATGGTATTTTGGAAATGTTATATTGATAATTCATTGTATTGGGCAATAGTATAACATATACTTCCAAGGATATGTTCAAAATATTTCCACATAGGTTAAGATGTCTTCAGAGTTTAAATTTTTTCCACCTAGGCTAACATGTCTTTAGAGAGTAAAACCACATGGAGGAGGGTTGTTTTGGGTAAGATCGTCTTTAAACATGTTCAATTTTTCCATATAGGGTAACATGTCTTGGATAATATATTAGCACTTCATAGTTTTGTTAGGCTGGAAAGGAAACTGCAAAGGTAACCATAAATCACTTTTAAAGTTCGGATGTAGCCCTTCCAACTTCATTGAGGGATCTCTTTGTATGATTTTAATTTTACTATTTAGATATTAGGCTAGGTATGAAAGGTCAAGATAGTTTTCTTAAAGTTTTGGATGTAGAATGAGAGAGAAGTACATTGGGAATGGAGTCATAAAAATCTTCAATGATCAATCACAAATAAATAGAGTAGTTGAAATAGCGCATGGTAGGAAAACTCCTAGATCTTGTGAATTATGTGTGGTATAAATAATATGAATATGAAGTGAGATTCTATTAAATATAAAACATACTCAAAGGAATTTTATATTTAATCTCAGAAGGAAAACACTAAGATTGTTTAACAAGCCATAGAAAAGTATTCTAAGTAAATTCAACTCTTAATCTTCTTTCAACAACCAAGAAATAACATCCATATGAAAAATTAGAAGGAAAAACACATTAATAGAGATGAAAAAAACACCATTTATTTGACACAAAAATCCTGAAACAATATTGCCTTTGTATTTCTCAATTGATTACTTCAAAATAAAGTTCACTACTTACAATCAAAGAAAGATCTTCTCTTTTACAAAATCCAACCCTTTCTAAATATTTTTACAAAATACTTATAGAGTGTGTCTTGAACTCAATTTGGACTTCAAAATAAAATTATTTACAAAATAATATCTATGAGAAGATGTAGATATTTTAAAAATAGAACAAAATAATAACAATGCTGGACTAATTCAGATGTTTTGTTCACACTTTGTAGAGGGTTGTTGTTGACTGTAGCTACATTTATTCTTATTCTCTTTGACTTCTCTCAATCTGTAATATTTATGTTTTATTTCACTCAACAAGCTCCAAACGTTTATCGCATCGTTCTTCACTAGGAATAGATAAATTCACCATGCTTCAAAATATTTCATCTACTTATGTGTATGTTTGAAAAGTTGGCTTATTGAGACACATATGGTTGAATTCATGCTAAATGTAGAGGTCATATTGTAAGCCTTTCAAGAAAGCTTCTCCAACTATTTTCCCTCTAGCTTTGGTGAATTTAGAATTATCTACAGCTATGTTGCACCACTGATCTTGATAGTTCTCTAGGAATCAATTTTCCGTTAAAGGCTTCAAAGATGGAAGCTCTCTCTCCTACAATAAATTAAACTTTCTATTAATTTTTTCCACTTGTAATTCTAACTATTTGCATTTGTTTTCTAATTGGATCATGATGTTCTTCTTTGTCACAAATCTCTTTACTTCCATGATCGTGCTTGTTCTGTATTAAATCTAGATTTCTTCAAGCTCATCCTTAGTCTTGGAGTTCAACATATTGATAATTTTGTCTACTTCTACCAGTTTGTGTTCAATTTTAGCTTTTGTTTGTTCAACTATTTGTTTAACATTTTGTATGAGTTCCTCTTGTTAAAAAATAATCTAAAATGATGGCCACAATTATGTAATATTAGCATTAATGTTGTGCCATGTACTTTGTTTGGCCTCTGCCAACATCTGATTTGTTAAAGACTGAATCTCATACTTTGCAATCTATTGATTCAACTTGAAATTCTTCTATACTTCTGCTAAATATGCATTGTTAGACTTGATTTTATTCTCCTCCATTTTTCTCAATGCTGCTAATAATCTCTCATTTTCTTGGTTAGCTAATGATATATATCCCAAAATCTTTGACTAACTTTACAGAAGAATCTGCAGTGGATGTTTCTACCCCTTCTGCTGAAGTTGTTGTTGTTGTTTTCTATTCTTGTATACGTGTAGATGCTAACATTTCTCTTTCTTTCAGTAGTACCTCCATGACTGTCTCCATCTTATGAATTTGAACATTATGTTTTGTTAAGTAAACTTGACTCGGATAGAGTCAAAGGAGGTTAAATAGTGATGGTTTTGGGGCACATGGTATTGTGCACCCATGGTATTCTGCCCGTGGTATTATATGTAATGGAGCCTATAAAAGGCTGGAAGGACTTCATTGTAATGCAAGGCCTGGAGGTGAGCGGTGAAGGCTCACTTGTCCGGATTGGCCATGGTTTTGGCCAGGGTAATGAAATTTCATTATGATCGGGTTTTTCCCCAGATTTGGGGTCTTCCCAGATAAACATGTGTGTTCATGTGTTTATGGTTATTGATGGTTTTTTTTATATTTGTTTCTCTCCGTAATTCTCAGTAATTAATTTTTGTTCTTGGGTAAAGTTCTTAACAATTGGTATCAGAGCCAAAGGTTGTGTATTGGCTTCAGAAAAATGCTTTTGTTGCCAAGGGTTATTTAGCCTGATAGACATAGAAAGGATTGACGCATAGTTTGTTCACAAATCTAATCTAAATGCAGCCAAAACAAGGTTCTACAAAGGCAGATAGATGAAGGCGAGGAAGCTACAATCTGTAGCATCCATGAAACAGTTGTTGCAGGTGAAGAGACCAGAGGTAGAGGATCAGGAGGAGGAGCAGCAGTTGTTCTTGTGGGATCTTTCGGCAACAATAGACAGAGCTCGGAGTAGATCTGTGTCTTGGCGAGGTCGTAAGCGAGAAAGGTCAAGTGGCATGGAAGAGAATGTAAATGCCATGGATATAGATCAACCAAACAAGAAGCATCACATCTTATCACGCTCCAGATCCAGATCAAGGACTCCTGGTGAAGTCACCCCACGCGAGGGTTTCAAGGATTCATCTCAGAATTTAAATGTAGTTAAACTTGGCAAGAAGGTAGCAAAGAAACAAAACAAGGATGCCGACAATTGAGAGAAGATGGATCAGAATAGCAGCAACAATAAACAAAAAATAAATTAATTAATTAATGAAGTCAAAATTATTGCATGTAAATGGGCATACTACTGTAAGACCTGGTAAGGCATGTGTACCCCTGGGTAATCACTGGTAAAGTCTGGGTTAGACCTAGGTGATAGGGGGGATGTCGGGTTAACAATACCTCGGGTAAAAACTTTGAGGGCAATAATAGCTAGAGTGAGCGAGATTGTCTCATTTAGTAGGATTCGCTAGAGTTAGTCAAGGAACCCCAAGTCAAGTTTAAGGGGGGAATTGTTAAGTAAACTTGACTCGAATAGAGTCAAAGGAGGTTAAATAGTGATGGTTTTGGGGCACATGGTATTGTGCACCCATGGTATTCTTCCCGCGGTATTATATTTAATGGAGCCTATAAAAGGCTGGAAGGACTTCATTGTAATGCAAGGCCTAGAGGTGAGCGGTGAAGGCTCACTTGGCCGGATTGACCATGGTTTTGGCTAGGATAATGAAATTTCATTATGATCGGGTTTTTCCCCAGATTTAGGGTTTTCCCAGATAAACATGTGTGTTCATGTGTTTATGGTTATTGATGGTTATTTTTATATTTGTTTCTCTCTGTAATTCTCAGTAATTATTTTGTGTTCTTGGGTAAATTTCTTAACATGTTCAACTATCAATTTGAACAAATTTTCCTTCTCTGTCCCAAGCTCAGTGATTTGTTTTGTCTTTGGATACTCTGTAGTTGGGAGCGTGAGATGATTTCTTAAAACATGAATATCTACATTTTTATTTTTGATCATCTCCTTAGCTGCTTTGATGTCACTAGGACCATATCATATTTTAATTACCAAATCCTCAAGCTTTGGTTATGGTGTATTTGGCTAAAGATGAAATTCATTCTCTATTTAGTTGTGAATTCATGTTGTTTAAAGAGGCTAACAGTTTGGATGCTACCATAGATGAACATGTTAAAGAAGAGTATATCATTTCATCAGCATGTTTGTGCAAGTCAATCTTGTCAATTGCATGAATCTTCTTGGTATTAAAAGACAAGACTAAGACATTGTAGTCTTCTGCACCTTTAGGGACTTGAATTATAGGTTCTAAGAATGTTAATTGGAACTTTACCTTCTCTGCATGTAGTGCAGAAAACAACTTGAGCTGAGTAGTAGAAGTCTGTTTCCAAAATTTTATATATGTACTGGCCTTCAATGCTTCATTTTTCTTCTTAATTTCCCTGTACCTGGCACAAATATTCTACTATGTTGCAATATGAGATGTAGAAGACACATGTGACTTTTTGTCTCCTTAATATATGGGAATGAAGTGGAGGGAATACCTGTTAAAACAATTGTAGCTTTCTCCTCTGAGTCCTTTTCTTCTAAAGATTATCGTTCAAAATTTATTATCTGATTATCACCTTTAGTATCAGTCTTAGTATTTGCCTTTGAATCTTTCTTTATCCTCTTGAAAAGATGAAAGTCTGCAGTTTGAGATCCTGAATCTATAGGAGACATACTTTCCCTTGATATTTTGACTTCTTTGTCCTTTGAAATAGGAGTTTGTAAAGGTGTTTGACTCACAATTTTCTCTTCTGCCTCTTGTAGTGTATACTGTATCCATTCCTCTTGATTGACATACTACTCTATTTCTGGTCTATTTGTATGTGCATATGGTGTGGTATTTTGCTCAACTTTCAATTTTGAAATTATCCCTAATAGATTATAATACCATGTAAAACTCAGCTTGAAATTCATCTTCTTTAGTAATCCATGTACTTCTTTTGTTGCTGATCTTGCGTTGATAATGTAAGGATCAATATGTGCCTTCAGTTTAAACTGTTCTTTCTACTTTCTTGACACAAAAATGCAGGTCATCAATGTTTAATATTTAGCTAATATACTCCAAGGAAAAAATTATGACTAGTACAAAAACGAGAAATTTGTAAGGAGGGAGTTCACATCCATAAATTCAAATTTTTGTATAATTATGGTAAAGATATCAGTTTCCAACCTTAGCCTAATATGTGAGACGCAAAACTCTTTTAATTTCTAGTGAAATCATTCATATAATATCACTGTGAAAAGGACACAAGGATTGAAAACATTGATCTAAAAAATTGCTAAATGAATATTCTTCTGAATTCTTTCTCACTAAGGAAGTCTAGTGCATAACTGACAGTGGTTTCCTCTACTCATCCATCCTCTGCAACTGAAATTTAAATCTTTCTTCTTGATAGAAAAACACCAAATATATGAGGACTCATTGGTGTTTAAATGCACATTTAGCTTTAAACTTCAGAAATTGATCATGAATAATACTTGATAGGTATGGACTGTAGTTAAAAATAACTGATGGCTTATGATAAATTGAGAATATTAACAAAAATCCTAACACTACGTCATTTACCCATTGATCTATGTGATAACCTAATAGGAAAGTAACCATAGAAATAACATGCCTTTGACATTTCAGGGAAAATGGAAGCATAAAATGGGGATTTATATTTGGGAAATTCATAATTCTTAATTAGAAAATACTCAAAGATATGGGCTCATTGAGGAAAGGTAAGCTTATGGTATATTTCCATGAGTGAGTCAGAGGAAAAAGGATGTGAGGGAGCTTTGTGATTAACCTGAAGAGCTTGCAATATGGCTTCTGGTGCAATTGAGAATATAATTTGATTATTCTAGGCTATTACAACTTGCTGACTAGGGAGATACCTAAGATGACACCATGTAATGAATTCATGGAAAACATGAGTTTGGGGAGACGTAAAATGAGGGAAGAATGACTCCCAAATACTCAATTCATCACTATTGACAAAATATTTTTGACTTGCCAAGTTATGAAGTTCATACAAGTCGAACTCACATTGGATTTATTCTAGTTTGTATTGTGTGTCGACCAAAAGGAATTAATCTAAATTATGACTAGGAGGAAAAATGGGACTCTCGACAAAATTTTTTCCCTTTCCTTTATGAGAATACATATTTAACTATAATAGAGGCCTAGGAAAACAATATTACCAGGCTGTAATTGATCGGTTACAAGAGAGGAATGCTACTATAGAGAGTGTTGGTGGACTTGGAAACCTCCAGCCTTAACTTGCATGGATCAAACAAATGGTGAAAGGAAATAGTGCAGGGTGATACAAGATTTTTAAAGCGAGAAATGGGAGTGATTAATGAAAATATTACTATTTTGGAGTGTGGTATTAATGAAATTATACATTGGTGGGAGATTTTAATGGCTAACGTCTATATGACTATTGGCAGGAGAATTTAGTAAACAACAATAGGATGGTGTATATGGTGGGTGACGTCGATTGTTGGTAGCATGGCAGGTGGCTTGTCATGGATGGAGTAGGAGTAGGTGATCACGAGAGGGTGTAGAGGTGGTAAGTTGTAAAAGGGAGGAGGCACCTAAAATTGCTTCGTAGTTGCAACGTCGCTTTCGGCAGCTTTTAGTAAACCATATTTCGCACCCCCCCATTAAGTCCGAAAGCTCAAGGGGGGGGGGGGGGATGAACATCGTCCCCCGCCATTGATCTGGGCAGGGATGATCTCATCCTTCCAAAGGTGTGAACGCTTTATTCGAAAGGAAACAAATGTCACATTGACTCTTATTTCAAACTTTAAACATAGTTTATTACTGAATTAATCAATCTTAAACATAATCAAAAAATTAAGGTGACATTTAAATTAATGTGCACCTTTGGGGATTTTATTTTATTTTTTCGTTTTTTATATATTTTCTTTTGTTCCCCTTTAGTTTTCTATATTTTTCTTTCTTTTTGTACTTTCATAATTTCTTTTTTCTTTCTTTTTTCTTTCTTCTTTTTTCTTTTTCTATTTTTCTTATTTTTTCTTTTCTTTTCTTTTCAAGAGCTAATACAACTTAAAGTGAAAAAAAATTACAACATCCCATTTGGATAAATAGCTATATAATCATACCTTGATCACTATATTTATATGATAGCGTATTCACTGATGATATTGTAACAAAACATGTTTAGTTTAAATTTTTTTAACGTAAAGTGGGAATGTATCTTCATCATTAAAAATATTGTTATATGTTTTAACTCATATATTAATTCGTTTTATAAATAATAATAATAATAATAATAATAATAAAGTTATAACTTAGTTAATTTTTAAGATATTTCAAAGTCTGGACAATGTGAGATATATCATGAGGTAAGTGTTTTGATGCCCCTTGGGGTTTACCAACTATTTAATTTATATGAATGCACTATTTATGTCCTTTTAATTAAATTTATTAATTAAAACAAGATGCTCTATGAACATGAGTTATAGTTTATTGCGCATGTGGTATTAGTAAGGCATGGTAATGGTCCATGGTATTTTAATAAAGTCTATTTACAATTTAAGATTTTTCATGGTAATTTGGAGGTGAATCTCCATGGTTAAAAATATTGTTAAGTACTTTTTAAAATGCTTAGTCTAACTAATAGACTAAATTACCATTTTCAAGGTTTTGTTTTTTTGCTTAATTTTAGTTTTTAAAAAAAGCTAGTTTAAATTTTTTAATCTACAAAAATCGAATGCTTTAGGGGTTTCAAGAGTGATGAATAATCTATTTATGTATTTAAAAATGTATTTTAAATAACTAAAGCTCACAATTTTGGTTGAAATTTTACCACCAATTTTTGATGAAAAACGTCATTTTGTCTACAAATTAGAGTGCCCCATTTTAAAATGTATATATGTTTACCTCATATATTAATTCTTTCTATAGTTATAATTAATAATGATAAAATAATGTCCACATGGGGTAGCTCAAGCAGCAATGGCCGTGGAAATGAAGTCTCACTGAACCGGAAGTCTTGGGTTCAAATCTTGGGCTACCCTCCCCCCATTGAGGGGTACTTAATGGACATGTAAATCGGAGAGTCCCGCCCGAGCCTACAAAAAAAAATAATGATAAAATAATAATTTAAAATAAAATTATAATTTAGTTAATTTTTGTGATTTTCTAAAATTTCACAAGTGTTTTCATGCTTTTCAGCTTTTAGCAACCATTTAAGTATCATTATTTTGCAAAATGATTCTCCTTTACCCCCAATGGTTTTGCCAATAGTGGGCATCCCTATGTCATCCCCCCGTTGATTAGAAGATGGTGTTTTTGAAATAGTTAGAACAAACTTAAGGCTAGTTCTTGTCTTTCATGTTGTTTAATCTCTTCTCATACATAAGATGCTTAGTCATAACCATGCATTCAATCGGACAAATATTCCATTAAAATGATTTCTTTAGTGAGGAGAATAAGATAAGATACATTTTCTTTAAACTTGAAATTGTAAAGTGTAAATTACTTTTAGATCTATTCTATCTTCGTCTAAATTTCTTTGTGAAAATATTACATCCCCAAATCTTATTTTTTTATATATCATAGTATTTTATTTTTATTCTTAACTATTATTTAGATAAAATAGACCAAGATTATTTATATAAAAAAAAATTGGAATATTTATTTCTATACATATTTTCTCAATTTTATTTTATTTGATGAGATTACTGTAAATCAATATTTATTTAAGGTAAATATTTATTTAAAATAAAAATATTAAATATTAAATAAATAAAAAAATTACTATAAATATAAAAATTATATATTTATTATAGGAGTTGTCTATAATGCGACTTTTGGAAGATTCCGGGAACGGAATCTGGCGGAAGAAATTGAGGTTAAATGTTGATTTGTTGCAGTTAGAATGGTTTTTTAACTGCATATTTGGATTCAGCACCCTGAAAAACCCTTGGGACACTTTGATTGTGCAGAAACTAGCTATCAAACTTGCGATTCCAACAAATTGCTGCGGGATTTTGACCGGACATTTACAAATTTATTTATCTATATACAATTTTGCAAAACAAATATAGGTCCAAATCTCATGTGATTTCATGTAAGATGATGCATGACAAGTGAAGAAAATGCAATTAATGCTTTGAGATGAAATAACCATACAAAAGAGTATGATCATATATTCATATTTCGGATATGTTTTTTTGCTTCTCTTGATTTTATTCTACTGGAAATTTTAGTTTTAGGGTTACGATTAGATTTGAGTTTTATTTTTATTTTTATTTTTAACTAATATTAGTTTTCAATTAATTATTATTAAAATTATAAATAAAAAATATTATTTATTATTATATATTATATATATATATATATATATTATTATATATATATATATATATATATATAGATTTTATAGATTAATATTTAAAAATTAATCTACGTATTTCTTTATTATATATTAAATGTTATTTATATTACTATATATATCTATATCTATATCTATATCTAAATATTATATCTATATCTATATTATATATATTATATATACAGAGAATCCCAACCCAACAGCATTTAGGAAGACATACCAACCCCAACTTACCCGCAACAAACATAACTATGGAAATTGATGTAAGGTTTAAGTCTCTTATAACTTCTATATAATACTTATAAAATACAAGAGATTTGTCATTGTTCTCACTAGCCACTTCCCTAGATAGCATTGTATATTTGATTATAAAATGCCCAAGGCCATTTTACTCACATATCTAATTACAGTGATAAAATTTATGAATACTACATCCCTTATAACCCTTTAGAATACTTATAAAATACAATAGGGCGCTCTTGGTTGTTATTATCCACTTCCCTGGACACCATTGTACCTTCCATTACAAATGCCCAAGGCCAATTAACTCACGTAAGTGATTATTTGGCCAAATGGTATGAGTATTACAAGCTAGGGTTAGAAACAACTAAGTTAGAGTCTCAAACATTTCAAAACAATAAGCAATTTCATTATTTATTGACCCTAGAATCATATTACAACCACTAGCCAAAAGGAGATGCATTTTAATGTACTAGTGCACCTACCAACCATTTTTAGATAATTGGATGGATAGGTGGTTTATGGTATTTGAAAATCCTCCTTGTAATAATACAAAGGTTCCTTTATATTTGCATAGAAAATCATCAATAGAGTTTATTTAAGATAACAATGTCAACTAAGTTGACATTGGTGAGTTATAGGGGTTGGGTCACGGGTTTGTGTAGAATAGAGAAAATTCTAAGCATGACCCATTATTGTTTATTATTATCTTAAGAATAGGCCTAAACCCGCTAGCTAGCATCCTACCGTCATAAAAACCATTGGAAAAATGTGGAAAGCTATTCCACCATGACTTGTAACCTACTATAGCACAACAATTTTATATGATTATCCCATTAGGGTTGACCAACAAGTGATTTGGGGGAGGGATTGGTCCTTCAATGTTTTCTTCAATGTCCAACTAGGAGAGAGAATACGGAAATACTAAGCATTCTTATGAACTTGTCATATTCTCGAACTATAGGGAAACTTATTATAGGCTAATTGAGGTAATTAGGAATGATGGTTTATGATCTAAAATGGATTTGAAACAATGAGTTGGTGTAAGAATTAGTACCTACATAATTAATGAGGCAGTCTGTGAAGGTTAGAAACAATGTAAAATAATGAAAATGTAAATATTAAATGAAACAAAATGAAATTTGAAGGAAAAAATGTGAAATTAAAATATCAAAGTTTATAAAAAAAATGAATAGAAGAGAAGGTTAAGGAATGGGAGGTGAAAGGCCATGGTTTCTTTCCTTCCCTTGAACCTAGATCTATCTATTCCTTCCTTTAATGTTACTTCACAATCTACTAGGAGAATCGATTCTACCCCATGAATAAACTAGAAAAGAATAAAACCAATAGTAGCTTTAATTAACATTCAATGTGCCTAGAGCATAATATATGTGCTAGTTGGACTTATTATCATTAATGTCTCACTACAAGATGGTTTCCAGGGACTTATTGATAAGCTTTTCTTGTCCATTTTCTAGGGGATAATATGGATATGAATGTACTTGTGAAAACCCTAATTTGGAAGCTAATTTTGAAATCAACTTGTTTTTGCAGTGACTACCATGGTCAATGACAATATCCCTTGGCATGTTCAAATTTGAAATAAAATGATTAAATATGAAAATAATTTTTATATCACCATATTTCGAGAAAGTTGTCATGGATTTGACTAATTTAGTGAAATAGTTTACAACCATGATAATTTACTTATCCCATCTAGTCTATGTTGGGTGGCATGTAGTAATGTCCAAACCCATCTTCGTGAGTGGACTAATAGTGAGGACATGAAATAGAAATGTGGGATGTGAATGCATATGTCTTGTAAATACCTAGCAAGGGTGGCATTCCTTAATCCCTTCAATAGAATCCTTGAATGTTGAGGGCCAAAAGTAGCCATCATGAAAAGTGTTTTAGGTTGTTTCCAACCCAGGAAGTTGACCACCACACACTCCACTATGACATCCATTTAAAACCTTGTCTATCAAATCATGAGTTAGAAAACAATGTAGTATCAAATATATCCCAAAATGATAAGTTGTATCATTGACAATAAGGTGACTCTTCACTAATTGTCGAATTCTACATTGTTTGTCTCATGAGAATGATAAAGGTAACTTCAAAATTTGGAGATATATGAGGATATCTCCATATGAAGGATAATTATAAGATATGACAAAAATATGTTCATAAGGAATTGGATCTTTATCATAGTTTGTCTCATTTTCTCAAGGTAACTATAATACCAATTTTGAGAGAACTAAAGAGGTTTTTATTTTGCTACATAAACTTGAGATCAAAGCATTGCATAATTATGATCCATTTTTTAAACTTCTTTCTGAAAACGAAGCTACTAAGGTCATACTAGAATGGACGGACTTAAAGAATTATCATGGTTTTCTTTGGTAGAATATAATGTCAAATACATTGGACACCATGTATTGCATCTAGTGCTAATTGTTTGCTCTCTGTAGTTTCCTTAAGCTGAGGAGAGAAAATCAAAGGTAACCAAAAAACCACTTGTAAGCTAAAATCTAGCCCTTCTAGCTTTAGAGAGGGCTCTTTCTGTCTATAATTTTCAATTTCTTAGATTTATGCTTGGTATGGTATTCAGTGGGGTATAAATTTTCAAATATTTGTTGGTAGGAAAGGAGAAAAATCCGTTGGGCATGGAGTCATGTCTAACTAATTATGTTTCCAGTGATGAAATGAAAAGAAAGAGGAGCTTCTACAAGGGCAAGGTAGGTAGTATCTTTGGAGTTTTTTAGTTTAAATTCATTGTAGGAGGGTGAGTGGAAGACAAATGGAAAATTATGAATAGAGCATAAAACACCAAGATGAATTCTAACTGTCATTTTACCAGAAAAGATAGATGTCTAGCAAACTGAAACAGAGCATTATTTAGAGTGAATTCTGAGTCAATATATTTGTTTAAATAAAGAAGAGGATACATTTTAAAGCATGATAACCTAAAAATAAATAAATCACATATCCAAAGAAAACTAACACAAGAATCCTTGTAAAAATTCTACATCTATCTTTATTCACTGTAAAATATATCAAAATGAGTGTAGTACACAATGTCCCTTCTCCTGAAACTAACAAACCATATTCTTGTTTATACTCACATCATAAATAGGTTAATACAAGTTTGTTCCCACCTCTAGGAATGAAATTCCTCATTGGGATTTATGTTTCTAATTTATGCAGTGAAAATAAAATGGATTTCTTAAAACTAAGGACTGCTTGACTAGATCTTTTCTAAGCATTTTTAAATTAAATTATCAACCCACATTAAGTTTGTTATTCATTAATTCTTCATTACAATCAATAAGACCATAAAAACAAATTACAAAATATTTTAACTTGAGTAACTCGGTTAAAACAATGTATGTCTTGAAGCCCAACAGTAACACTGTGCAACCTCCTAATTCTCCAGAAAAACAAAAACACAATAAGAAAACATGATGCTCCATGGTTGAGATACCTTCAGTCAATCCCTGAGCTACATGATGACTTTAACATGTGTGAACAAGCCTATACATGGATAATTACACCCTTATAATATTTCTTTCATCACACAAATTCTCCAACTTCAACAATTTCATCCATAGCCAAAAAGTGCAATGCCAATTGAAAAAGCGCAGCGCCATCTGTTTTCATGAGTTACAAAGAGGTCTTTGGAAAATATTCTCATGTTGGTGATGATGATAACACTACAATAATCATGCCACATACCCCTTTCAATCTCCATTTCACCAAAAATTCAAAACATTCTTCTCCACACCAAAACCCACTACTCCTAATGCTAGCTAGGGCACAAAAATGCTACGAAAGTTGATTCTTCAAAAATGAATTAAGAACTCAGAATAATTGTGTTTTCCAAAGGGATTTTATGAAAAACATTATCACCTTTAACCTCGACCCCATAAACAAGCATAGTTGAGGTAATAATCAAAAGTCCAAATCGTGTTATTTCACCCTTTCCAGCATTCAAACTTTGGCTGCTTCAGCCAATAGGTCCAACTTGCCTCTATCTTTCTCTAACATCTCTTTTAAATATTCATTAGTTTCTCTTAATTATTTCCTCAAATAAAAAAAAATTCTGCATATTTTTTTCATTTTCCTATGTAGTGGAAGGGACCTCTTCAACATATATTTTGTATTGTCCATTGTTGGCTGATAGATGTCCAAAATATCACTCATTTGTTTCCTAGCCATTTCATCCTACTTCTTGATCTTAGAAATCTCACTGTGAGCCTTATTTAATTTCATTATCAACTTATTAAAAGTGTGCTTCCCCTCATTTATCCTTGTCCTTTTCTCTTCTTGCAATACCTTCTCTTCTTGGATTTGTAGCTTTTTAGATGAGGATCTAATAATCAAGCTGCACAAACTTTTTTCTTCTTAATATATTATTTAACTACATTTTCTTTTCCCTTGGATTTGGTCATATCTTGTGTAGATTTAGGCATTGGTACATCTTCACTAGGTTTAATTGTCTTTTCTAGAACAACCTTCTTTATTCCCTATTTTCATTTTACAAATGTGAAATAACCATATGGGCATTCTTTAATTGTTTTTGAAATTATACAATATCTTTGAATTTTTCATCAATGACCTCATCTTATGGTATGGTTTCCACGGCTTCAAATGTATGCTTCAAGGGAAGAAGTTTTGTGGTAGACCTAGTGAGGGGATTTTTAGGGACACCCACCACTTCTGGATAAAAAATGTAGCTTCTTACCTCTTTTCTTTTTAGTTGGTTGCACTATAGCTGAAGGCCTATTCACTGAACTTCCAGTTGGTGATAGAATGTATTTTTCCACTGTTGAGGGTGTTTCTTTCTTAAATAACTGGTTGGTAAGTCAACTACCAGGTTTGAAGAGTCTACAAATGACTTCCATGATTGATTTATTCTATTTAGCTCCTTCAACACCAACAAATTAGTTAAGGAAAAGTGGAAAAGGCTAGGTTATGCTTGGATTTGTTTTCCTTGCACTTTGCCTACCATCTCGTTAAGACTCTTGAATAGATAGAAGAGAAAATTCATGGGGCTCTTCTGTGTAAAAAGCATTAAAAGTATGAAATGGTATTCATAAATCCTTCCAAACCTACCCTCACATGTAAAATACCTCTGAATATGTTGCGAAAGCTTATTGTGATGTTCAAGTAAATACTCTTTAGGAATAATGAACCCATACTCCTTATCTCTATACTTAGGCTTTGGAAAATCTTTATAATGGGAAATATCAAGAGGCATTCCCTTGAACCATTTCTCTCCCTGAAGGGGAATCTCTATTGTAGCTGATATTATGACATATGAAATTGGAAAGGTGAGCTCTACAACCTTAACCTCCAACCTGTTTATGGAAAACTCCTTAGTGAGTTGTACATTATACCCTTGAATTTTTTCACAAAATCTGATACATCCCACTTGCTCAAAGGAAAGTCTGATAGTTGGGTCTGCATTAATGAATGTGAGGTCTTGGGGTTCAACTATGAAAATGGAACCTCCCTTCTTTTTCCTTCCCTTAGGAGTTTTTGCAGTAGAGGGATACTGTAGGGTTTTTAAATTGTAATCTCAATGCAAATTTAATTGGTTCAACAAGTGTGATAGAAATAATTAAAAAGGGGCTCCAAATTAAGCTTTCATGACAAATGAAAACATAAAACCCTATAAAACAGACCAATTAAAACAAATTAACCTTTAAAAAACCCCAAGATAACCATTGCATGCTTGGTCCTAGTGGCAGAAAATTTAAATAGATAGATGCAGCACTAGAAGTAAAACACATGAGAAAACAAACTCAATCACCTCTAAGGCACACAAATATTATGGTAAGGAGCTTCAATTCAGTTGAATGACATGGTAGAATTTTTATATGGAGGTTGCAAACTAGAATTTAACTATTTGGAAAGGGTAAACACAAAAACATAGCACATAGGGTAAGCACAATGAATGGCAGAAAACGTAGCGATGAACAAAACACAACGATGATGAAATTTAGTAATTTTCAGGTTTCCAAGTTGTTTTCTCACCTCATGCATGAAATTTGGTAATCATACAAATCCAAGGTATCGAATAAAACTGGAGTTTTCACTTGGAGAGGCGATTTGACCACCAAGTTGAAATAAAACACAACACTATCTGCAACTTCAACACTCACCTACCTCCTCTGTGCAAGGAACATAAATGACCACACAATGAGCTTATAATGGAAAAATGAAGAGATGTGAGATCTTATGTGAAGATAACCATCTAATTAACCTCCAAATATGGTTGAGAGTAGACTTGATGGGTGATAATTACAATTTGAACTTGAATAACCAAAAGCGCAACATTGGCTGCTTGACTGTTTTACTGTTGTTGATGTCATGACTAATCATGATTTGAGATTTTAATTGACTCAACGCACCTACAAATCTATGCCCATGATGACAAGGCATGGAAGCATGATATTGCTCATGATTTCTTGATGTAGCTTGAACCTATACCTACTTAACATGACCCCTTGGGATATAAAATACCATTTTTGTGGCTCCTGACACACTTTGACATATTTACAATGAATAATAAAAGACATTATTCGAAGCTAAGACCTAAAGCTTGATCTTCCACAAGATCCTAGCCACACCTTTATAATTTTGACATAATTTGAAAGAAAAGGTTTATTTCTGTCTACTATGACTATAGGATTCTAAGAACAACTTTTCTCTATGAAAATAATTTAGTTTAGGGCCCATGAAGCCACAACTAAGGTAATATGTGACATTCTCCTTGATTTTTTAATCTTTCTAAATCAAAACCATAACAATGACATATTATCTTGCTACTATATATAAAAGGAAATATCTACTATAGTCCTAAGGACAATGCAATGAAGTAGAGGTAATTTTTTTTTTTTATATAATTCAAAAATAATAGATCATACTTGTCCCATATGAATGGGGCACCATTTTTCAACATATGCATAAAACTATTTGCTATCTTAGTGTTATTTGCAATGAAACATCACAAGAAGTTAGCTTTTCCTTGTATGCTCTAAAGTTGATGAAAATGATATGGTGAAGGAAATACATTATTTCCTCCACCTTGAGTGGATTGACCATGTTCCCCCTATTCAAAAAAATGAAACCTAAAATACAACTAAAATTCACACAAAATATAAATTTGTTTGGACTCAACTAGATTTTGTGCAAGTGACATGAAGATCAACTCTCTTATGAGGGAAAGAAGTGTGTTCATCAAGATAGACCTCCCCAATGTATTTAATGCCATGAAAGGCATAAGAATTTTCCCATTCAGAAGTGGCTCTAACATTTTTGAGGCCAAAAGGGATTTTATGGTTTGAAAATGTGCCCCATGGAAATATAGAAATTACCTTATGTTGTCCCTTTGGATGGATTTCTATCTGGTTATACCATGAAAATTCATGCATCTCCTAATGGTTCCTTACTTTTTATTGATATGAATAATGTTCAAAGCTCATTTGGTTAGAGGAAATATATTGATAAACCCCACCCTAAGTAGTTTTTGCACCTCTACCTTTATTTTCATGAGCTTTCAAAGGTTAATTGGTCGAAGCTTCTATCAAATAGGATTCACATTTTTGCATGATGCTAGGGTCAATTCCTAGCATCTACTCATAAGACCAAGTGAATACATCATGAAATTCTTTAAAGAGTTCGGTGTAAATATGAACTTCTTTAGTATGCCAATATACTCTTATAAAAATGTTCTCCACAACATTGAGTATTTGGAGATGTTTGTCCACATAGTCTTAGAGATAGTTTCCATGTTCCTTTGAGCATATTATATGGAAGGATATTCCAAAGGGTTAATAGTTCAAAATTTTTTCTTGTAACATGATTGAAAAACAACTCATGATTTTTTACCATATGCAATTGTAGGAGGAAATAAGAATGATGATGTAGGTTTCCCCATCGTATTTCAAGATGAACCATTGCTTTAATGACTACTTCATCATATGTAAAAATAATGTGAAGGAAATCCCTTGAAGGGTGAAATGAACAACCCATAGGGGAAATCCACTGAGATCCAAGTCATCCATAGGTGATGGAGTTGGATCAAATAATATAGTACTATCGATGATGGACTAATAAGAATTTTCTACTATAGACAAAGGAACAAAAAATACTCCATATTAATCTTCTTTTATCATTATGGAAGGTGAAGGCAAGACTCATGGATTGATGAAATAAGAGGAAGAAAAATAATAATCTTGATAGCCTGGAATGAACTCTGTAAAAATGGTTTTTATATATGTAATAGGAAATGAAAAATTAAAATTTTCCATAAGTGATTGGCACATTCCAAACACTAGATTCTTAGAGTTCTTCTTGGATTGGTCCATTAAAGGGATAATGGAATCTCATGAAGTGTTTATGTCAATATGCAAATAAGCCATCTAATCTATCATAACATTCTTCCCTTCAACAAGGGAAAACACGACATGGAAGGGTTTGTAAAATTCCACTTGCATTACATTTATCTCACTACAATGACAAAACATATTTTAGTCAGGTTTCTCATCAACTACTTTTGCTTACACTTGTAAAGTTGTCTCTCTTAACCTTACGGGGAAGTCTATAATAACCCCATGGGGTTAGTGAGAATGGGCATTCAATGTAGTTATTACTATTGGTGGTGGTATCAACTTAGGAGACCCAATTTATTTCCAACATGACATAAGAATGATGCATGTTGAAGCATCCTCACAACAAACCATTCAAAAATGGATATCTCCTAGGAAGCTACTTGAATTTGAAAAGGAACAAGGAAAGGAAGGTAAGGCTTGATATCAATCTTGTGAAACATTATTATTTGAGTGTGACTAAGGTCAGAAACTCTAATAGTATTGATTAATTGCCTCCATTGTTTCAAACACATTTGGAGCACCTCCAAAGTTGACATAGCATAAGAGGCCTACACCCAAGTCTTCCACAATGGAGTAACTTTGAGTTACTCAAGAAATTGTACTTTCCATTGAAACGTTTGAGCCTTTGGCATACAAGGTATAGAATCAATCATATGTTTCTTAATATGAAAAGGAGAGAATTTTGTTTTCCTTTGAAAGAATCAAGGTTTCCATTATTCTTGAAAGTACCACACTAGATTTTCTCTAGTTTTCCCCTTATTGAGGAACAAAGTCGGAAGAAACACTAGTAACAAGTTGGTGACCTTAAGGAAAGGGTTTTTAAGCACAACCTACTCACTAGAAGAAGAATGTTGCGCTAAAAAGCACTAAGCATATTCAATTTTATGGCAAAGATGGGTAATGTGGTATCCTTTATGAGGCTTGTAAGGAAGCTTAATTTTCTTATTTTGATCCTTCTTTCCCCTAGTAGTATTGTTTTTGGCCTTAGTTACATTGTCCTTCTCTTCAATTTCTTTACTTACTACCATTATTCTTATTCCTTGATTTGGATTATTGGCTCCGTTTAGGATTGAAAGGCTAGATTGTATTGACCATGAAGCTTTGTAAAGGGGAAGGGACTATTTTCTAAGCTTTGCTAATAAATAATAGATGTAAATGAATCCAATGCAATTGATTTATGAATAAACTCATAGAAGTGGGATAAAAAAAACTAACCGCACCATTAGCATAACGTGATGGATTTTTCTTAATTGGATTGGTGTTAGGTCTTAGCATGATACAAATATATCATAAGGGGATCCTAGTTATGAAAGGAATCAAAGTTCCTTACACAACTATCATGTTGAAATGTCTTTCTAGCTTATGATTTGTAAACAGGTGACCATGCTTAGATATGGAATAGTTATCACAATATTATATTACTCGCTTCCAACCCTAAGGGGAGGAAAAAATTCCTAGGATCACACAGCAATTAGTAGAGCAAGTGTTCAATGAAATGGTAGGTGTTTACTTCATGGAAGGTGGCATAGTCGTTTTTCCAATTATGATATTCCAAAATCCTTGTTCATTATGATGTCAAGAGGGGCTAGTTGTGGGACTTGATTTAACTCATTCCATAACTTCGTTTTGCCACCTCTTTTGTGCACCTTTTTTTTCATTGTTTTTCCCTTTCTCTTTTAGATTCAAATTTTGTTACAAGATTTATTTAATCATCATTGACCCATCAAACATGAAGCATTTTACTTATCATCAAAGTTGGGATAATCACAGTTCCTTTTATTTGGATATCTCATTCAGTATTTAGGATTTGAGTGAGGGATAAAGAAGGTGGTTAAGATCAAACTAGGAATTTTTCCATGTACTCTCATTTATCCCTACTATTAGGGTCCTATATTATAGGGATCTTAGTCACTTCATTCTTTCTATGAACTTGAGGTCAATTTGTAAGTGTTGTTCTTGATTTCATGATTATTATGGTTTAACGGGGATTCATGCGTCATAACTTGTTGGTAATGTGTTTTTATGTCTTATGAATAATTTATTATTAGTTCATGCTTTAATACATGTCTTCATGTTTGGATTAAAAAGAAAATATCTCAGAATTCACTACTTGTTGTACTCTGTTTTATTCTAGCTGAATAGTTTATGCTTTCTTCTTATGGCATTTAGAATTCATCTTGTAATATGATGCTTTAATGTCATCCTCACAATTCTTCATTAACCATATCTACAACAAATTAGGTTAAAATACCAACAGATTGCCTATTTTTCCATTGTCTAAATCACCTTATTGTCCTTTATTCACTTGAACCCATTAGTAGAGGGTGACTATGTTGGAAATAAGATTGAGAGGGGTGGGGGGGTGACTCAGTATTATCAAGTGAACTATTTTTCATTTCACAATCAGATTTGTATACACTACTTCAGTTAGTAAATACCGCGTATGTATGCTACTTCAGTTAAGGAAACAAGTGTATATCAGCATACTTGTAATTTAAATTATTCTTTAGATGTTGATCATTAATATATGCATCAAACCATATAAAAAGTAACCAAGAATAGTGAAACATAATAGGCAATCACACTTAAGAACACAAGATATAAGGTGGAAACCCAATGTGGGTGAAAACCACCTGCTGCGATTTGTCTCTATCTTCTTTTAATTAGAAAATTCTTTTTACAATTTTTTTGTATTGGTTCAGTCCTTTACCGGTACGTAGGCTACTACCTATAGAGGGATGCAACCCTTTCTCATTCTCCAACTTCTCCTGGAAGGGAGCTACAACCCCTTTAGCTCTTGTACTAGCTGAAATACTAGTATGTAGGTGCTGACCTACAAAAGGCTACAACCTTCTCTTTTCTTCCAGGGACCACGTTTCATAAATTTTCAGACTGGACCCATGAATAATATTAATCAAGCATCAAGTATATTTGCATCAACCAATCTCTTTGTACAACCCAATACTGAATCAAACAATCACTTCTCTATATGTTATACCCAGAAAACAATAACTGTAACCAGACATCAATCCTGAACCCAGAACATTGTAGCAATAAATAGAAGTAGCTAAAACATATATCTAAGAGACGTACGCTACTTCAATGTGTACCACTTGCGTGCATACACTTCTGAATCAAGCCCAACCTGTGTATACAAAATTTACATTCACAGAAACAGCGTGTATATGCGCCTTTGCTGCACTGAACCTGAATATAGATCTATAAAAGATAGTTCACTCTTTTAAATATTCAAACATCAGTCATACCCAGATTTTTAGATTTATGGATCAAGTCATGCACCAAATAAGTCAGATCAAAACACACAAAGATACTACTATTCAAGTCTTGAGTTTTGACCCATCAGTAAAACTTATCCATCTTATTGCGCTCAGGTTCCTCCTTGATTCAGATTCAGCTATGCACCATTAACCAATCACAGTATTCTAGATCTTGCTCTTTATCAGATATTCAATACTTTAGTCAATCACTTTTCCAAATGATCTCCTCCTTTCTATAGTCTTAGTCCTTACTCAAACAATGGTCCAAAACCATATAGAACCAAAACCTGGGTTCAATACTTCGGACGCAATACCAAGGTCCAAAACCATAGGTCCAAAATACCATGGACCCAAGAATAAGCTTTCCCACATGTACGCACTTTTCCATGCATGAAAGTGCGTGTATACACATACACGACTTTCTATTAGCAATCCCGCGTGTATACGTGATCTGGTTAAGAGGAACCTGCGTATATGTAGATTTCTTCCATTCTGAGAGCTTGAACTATAATCTACCATCTGAGTGAGTTGCCATCAAGGACAACACCTATGCCATACTGCCAAACTTGTGGCATAATGCCAACAATCTCTCCCTTTCGACTTGATGGCAACCCCAACTCACTCAAAGTAAGTCATTCTCCCCCTTTGTCATCAAGGGAAAAGGGTTATACTCCCCCTGAGTACATGCCGAATTTTCTACTCTGCTGTGCTATCCAAGCTCCCCCTGACTGTAGGAAATATCTGCAAGAAGAGACATGACATTATACATCATAAATGACCTTCCTATCACTAGTGACTCATACATACAACATTCTCCCAACCAAGTGGGAATATACCAAAATTGACTCATCCACCCAACCAGGTGGGGATACAACAGCAGTTTACACAAGATAAAACAAGACATTACTTCATCCATCCCAGGCACAGTGGGGAAACCAAGATAGGTCGTTACATGACCTTGATAATGAAAAGAAATATATGACATAGAGACGAAATATCTACAACAAGACTCTGATAGTTATCAACAACTATCTTTATCAACATCTATCAATCAACCTTAAGCCCAATAACCATGATCTCCCTCTGCATCTACTTCACCTGAAACCAAAAGAAGTGAAATTGAACCAAGATCTTCCAAGATATTGCCAACAATGCATTATATGCTCCCCCTGAACTTGTACCAGATGGTCTCTGATAGACCCATATCAGACTCTTTTCTCTCAGAGCTTGGCCAATTGTTTGTTGTCAACCAACATATACGTAACTGTATCCATATAAACTGGCATATGTATGCATATCAACCTCATGAAAATTGTGTACAACCACTTTTCTCTGAAACAAATAAGATTCAACAGCAAGATGATGCATCGAATACCCCCAGCTTCTGTCTGAGGTATTCAAATGTCTCTCTGGGCAGTGGTTTGGTGAGTATATCAACAACTTGTTCCTTAGAGGGAACATACTCCAATTTGACCTTTTGTTCAAGCATTTGTTCCTAGAGAAAATGATATTTGATAGGTATGTGCTCGGTCTTTGAATGCATGACGAGATTTTTTGAAATACTGATTACACTTGTATTATCACAAAAAATGGAGATAGGTGGAGTACAAGTGATTTGCATGTCGTGAATTGTTTGCATCATCCAAAGGAGTTGTGTACAGCAAGGAGCAGTAGCTACATATTCTTCTTCAGCTGTAGATAATGCAATTGAACTCTTTTTCTTACTGAACCAAGATACTAATCTAGGACCCATGAAGAATGCACCACCACTAGTGCTTTTTCTGTCATCCACTCTTCCTGCCCAATTTGCATCTATATATGCATGAAGTGTGAGATCTGAACCTCTAGGATACCATAAGCCATAGTTTTGAGTTCCTTGAAGATACTTGAAAATTATCTTAACTACTTGAAGATGATTTTCCTTTGGATTTGCTTGAAACCTTCCAACTATTCCTACTGCATGCATAATATCTGGTTGGGTACCTGTTAGATAGAGCAGACTACCAATCATGGATCTATAGGTTGGTTGATGTACTACTGCTAATTCATCATTTACGCTAAGGTTGCATCCTATTATCATAGGGGTACATGCTGGTTTCAAATCCTCCATCCCATATTTCTTCAAGATCTGCTTGAGATACTTGGTTTGTGATAAAAAAATAACGTCTTTGTTTTGTTGGACTTGTAAACCAAGAGAATATGTGACCTCACCAAGCAGAGACATTTCAAATTCTTTTTGCATCACCAAGGCAATGTTTTGACTCATGTCTTTTTCATTGCTACCAAAGACGATATCATCAACATACACAACAAGTATTAGCAACTTAGCATTATCAATCGTTATATATAGTTTGCTATCTGTTGATCCTTTTATAAAACCTTGTTGATGGAGGTACTTATCCATCTGATAATACCAATCCCTTGGAGCCTGTTTAAGGCCATATATAGCCTTTTTGAGTCTGCATACAAGCTTTGGATCATTTCCAAGGATAAACCCATCTCGTTGCTCAATATACACTTCTTCATCCAAGTCTCCATTCAGAAAGGTAGATTTCACATCCATTTGAAATACTTTGAACTTCTAAAAACTAGAAAGAGCAAGGAACATTCTTATAGCCTCTAGTCTAGCAACCGGTGCGAAAGTTTCTTCAAAGTCTATACCTTCTTATTGAGCATACCCTTTACAAACAAGTCTGGCCTTGTTTCTAATCACATCTCCACTTTCATAGCTTGTTTTTGAATATCCATTTTGTCCCTATGACATTCTTATCGTTTGGTATAGGAACCAACTCCCAAGTGTCATTCTTTTCAATATGCTCAAGTTCTTCTTCCATGGCCTTGAACCAACATTTGTATTTGCATGCCTCTCTTACATTTTGTGGTTCAGTGGAGGAGAGCAATGCTAGATAGGTTGAAACTTCTTAAATGGTTCTCCTTGTTTGTACACCTACCTCTTTCTGTCCCAAAATTTGAGTTTCTGGATCATTCTTCTGAACATACCTGGATGGAGCCTTTTCTTCTATCCTTATCTATTCTTCTGGTGCCTCATGGGTTTCTTCTTCATCATGAATCTGATTTGATGTTCAAGGATAGTCCTCATCATCTTGAAAATCTTCAGATTTTACTTGCCTAGGAGTGTTTCCTTCTTCATGAACCACTACATCAATACTGCCAACAATTTTTCCAAGTCTTTTATTGTAACACTTATATGCTTTCCTGTCAGGAGAGTAACCAAGAAGAATGCCTTCATCTGCTCTAGGTTCAAACTTGCCAAGGTTTTCATCAGTCTTTTTGATGTAGCATTTGCTTCCAAAAATTTTGAAGTATTTTACTGTAGGAGTCTTACGATACCAAAGTTCATGAGGAGGCTGAGTGATGTTTACCCAAATGTTTGTCTTGTTGAGAATAGTAATTGCAGCAAATGCGGCTTCACCCGAGAAGGTTCCGGGAGTTCCAAACTCATCAAGCATAGCACGAGCCATTTGTTGAACCGTTCTGTTCATCCTTTCCACTACTCCATTTTGCTGAGGAGTCCTTGCAGTAGAGAATATCCTTCTTATTCCATGTTCTTCACAAAAGTCGAAAAATTCATTCGAGGTAAATTCCCCTTCTCGATTAGACCCGAGGCATTTGATTCTGCGATATGATTCGTTTTCAACCAAGGCTTTGAATGATTTGAACTTCTCAAAAGCTTCATCTGCTTGCTTCATAAGTCCTAACCAACACATCCTGGAAAAGTCGTCATTGAACAATATAAAATATTCTTCTCGTTGAGGTGACCCCTTCCTACATGGACCACATACATCAGTATGGACAAGTTGAAGTGGCCTGCTGGCTGAACCTTCCTTCTAAGGGAAATTTGTTCTGGTTTGCTTACTAAACTAACATGATTTTCATATTGTATTGTCTGGAATTATGATGTTGGGGAGATCACAAATTTCCTGATATTTGCATGCTTTCCTTATCTGAGAGAATCTTAGATGCCCCAATCTTCTGTGCCATAACTAGTGTTCATCATTCTTACTTACATAGCATTATCGTTGTCCTCCCTTGAGTATGTATAAATTATTTGGAGTTCTTATGCCTTTGATCATTGTTTCTCCTGTATCAAGCTCATGAACAATGCATCCATTTGATCTAAATATTACTTCATTTCCTTGATCACACATTTGACTAACACTTAATAGATTATGTTTTAAGCCATCAACATACATAACAATTTTTTTTTTTTCTCAGTAAAACTACGCTATTATATTATGTATAGTAAAACAATTACAGACATGAAATCATTGTGTCCATGGTCAGTTGTGGCGCTTTGGACTCTGTTTGCCCAGCACAAAAAAGAATGCCCACACCTGGGCTTCGGACCTGAATTTTGAGCTAATCATAAAGGGACAAAATGACCAGACTAGACGGATTCGTCCCACGCAGGGGCACAAAATCTGAACATCACTGCCCACGCAGGGGCGCTAAAAAAAAGTAGGACAGCCCACGCAGGGGCGCTAAAAAAAGAAGAACAGCCCACGCAGGGGCCTCAAAAGACTCTCGGTAATTTGCCTGACAGGCAATGCAAAAACAAGCAAAAGAAAGCAGAAGCTTTGGATATAAAACTATAAAATTACGAACAGAGCCACGGACCATGAGAGAATCTGAGCATAGCTGGATGATGGGGATATAAGCCAGCTGAGTGCTACTCCAGGGGCTTTTCCTCGACTACCCTACACCATCCATATTTCTCTCGCATTGCTTCCCATTCGTCCTCATCATCCTCCTGTGAAGTCGATGCTTTCTGGTTTCGAGGGCTGTTGGGGGCTTACTCAGGTGCCTCCTCCGATTTCTTCCCCTCCTCCACTGAGATTCCACCTGGGGCTTTCTCCTGTCCCCTCTAATCTCTTTCATCTTCCTGGGGCTCCTCGATGAACAAAACCGAGACGTGTGCATTGATACGTGGTTTGTCCATCGAACAGCCAAATGTAAAGATGGCTGAGCCAAATGCAAGTGCAGGGGTTGGTTCCTGATTAGAACCCCCCGCCTCCAGAAATTGATTGACTTGGATGGGGTTGGACTGAACCCCTTCGTGATAGCGACAACAACAGCAAGGATGGCGCGGCCTTGTTGATGGAGGACGAGATGGCCTTCCTCGCGCAGGTCCTCTTCTTCTAACCATCCTTGCAAGAGCAGCGGGTCCTTGTTGAATTGCAGGCTCAGGGAGGAAGCACGGTAGGAGACTGCCCAGAACCAAAATTGCAGACTGGTAATGCAAGTATCCCTCAGCTGAATGTAGCCACCATCCCACTGAGTACGAACCTCCCTCAACTGACAGTGAACGCCACGCCTCTGAGCGCAGATGCTTCCCTTCTGGAGCCAAGTCCTGTGGAGTGTATCGGTGCCCAACATAATGACCCCTATGGCCCGGATCAACACACAATTTAAAAGCATCTTCCCTTCCATGGGTACTGTCTACCATAGCTGCAAATTACAGTATCTCCCGTTCACCCAATGTAGCATTGAATGCAAACACAGGCGCTCTCTATACCGACCATCCATGGTGGCGGGTTGATAAGAAGGCTAGCCTCAGGCACATGGCTGTCATGTGGCCTTGCCGTGACACCTGTCCAATCACTCGCATCTGGGGCCTCTGCATCACTTTGGATCAGTCTAATAAGTTCCTGAGCCTGTGCATTGTTTGGAATTATGGATGTAATTCCACTGAGAAAGGTATTGGCATTTTCAACTCCTATATTAGCTAGGAGGTCGGCAGCCTTATTGCCTTCCCTTTTGGTGTGCATGAAAGAAACGGCTCTATTGCTGCGAAGCATTTGTTCAATGCCCTTCAGCCTAGCTTCGAGCCTCCAGCTGGTGGCTATTTTCCTATCTTGAGAACCATTTTGGAGACGTTTGGCCATGTTGATGAGGATCTGGGAATCTCCTTCAACAACGAGAGGTTTGCGTTTTAGCTCCCAGGCGAGAGAGAGTCCTTGCCATAGACCCTCTAACTCTGCTGAGTTATTAGTGTCCCAACCTATGTTGCCAAAATAAATCTACATGAGGGTGCCTTCATAATCTCTTAGAATTCCTCCAAAACCCGCTATTCCAGGGTTACCTTTGGAGGCTCCGTCGAAGTTGAGCTTGTAGGTGTTCTTTGGAGGGGCCTTCCATTTGCCTTTGGTGTTGGAGCTGCTTTTGGTCGAGCTGCTCTTCTGAAGTTCCTGAGGGAGCTGCACTTTCCAGTTGTCTAGTATACTTTTCTCATTGGGTAGAGTTGGAAGATCCTCGTGTGTCCAAGGTCGAAGCAATAGAGTTTCTTTAAGATTCCCACATAATTTCTTCCAAATTTCCTCAATCAAAGAGCTTTGGTTTTTAAATATTATTTTATTTCTTTCCTTCCATATGCTCCAAAGTATTAGCCCTGGAATTATGTTCCATATACGATTAAGGAGCTCGCTTTTGTAAGGCCTCTGTGTCCACTGCCTTAGGGAACTAATTATGTCGTTTTCCAGTCTGCATCTTCTTTGACATCTGAAGATGACCTTTTCCCATAGTTGATTGGCTAAAGGACAAACATCCAAGAGGTGTTGGAGGGTTTCCTCATTATGCCTGCAGTTGTGGAAAATGGATGGACCATGAAAATTTCTGCTTCTTAATTTATCCCATGTGAGGATTCTCTTGTGTCCCACAAGCCAAAGGAAGTGAGAGACTTTGGGCGAGGAATCGAGCTCCCAGATTTTGCGCCATATAGGATCAGGCGGAGTGGTACTGTTGCTGATTATTTTGTATGCCTCTGAAGGTGTAAAGGTGCCTTTAGGAAGGTATCCCCATCGAAGGATGTCATTTCCTTCTTCATATCTGATATTTCTTTTCCGAAGTTCCATTTCCAGTTGCTCAACATCTCGAAGGTTTGTGGAGTGGATTAGCTGATTACCTTGTTTCCATTGCCTGAAGCCATGCATCGCTTCCAACGTCCAGTACTGCTGGACCTTTTCCTGTTGCTGCTCCTGCCTATTGAGTACTGGGGCTGGGTGCAGAGCACTGTTGAGCTTCGGCATCTAATTCCAGGCATCTGTCCAAAGTCTTGTTGTGTTGCCATTCCTCACTTCCCAGAAACTGTGTTTTTGAATTAATTAGTAGTGCTGTTTGGTAGCGTTCCACATTACCGAGCCATTGACGTTGGGAGTGAGCCTGATGAGTTCCTCCTGAGGTCTGTTGTTGGCGTATTTGGCTGTCCATAATTTGACCCGTGGCTTGTCTGGATTGGTGACCCATTGCCACCAAATTTTAGCATTCATGATGGAATTACTGTGCTTTGGGTCTCTCATTCCTAAGCCCCCTTTGTCTTTGGGAGTGCAGACTGTGGCCCATTTTACAAGGGCCCATTTACGGTTGGTGGCCGAGCCGCCCCAAAGGAAGTTCCGCTGAAGATTCCTTATTTTTTTAATGAACCATTTCAGCGCTGCTAAGAATGAAAACAGATAGAGAGGCATGGCCTGAAGGACTGATTTGATAAGAACCACTCGACTGACCATATTTAAAGTTCTGTGAGTCCAGAGGTTAAGGCGAGATTCGAGTTTTTCAAGGAGGGATATCCAGGAGGAATGCTTTAAGGCGGAGGCTGTGAGCGAAGCTCCTAGATAGCTGGAGGGGAGGGAGGTAGAGGGGAATCCTAATATTCGGGTGACTGCTATCTTAACAGAGGGTGGCGTGTGAAAGAAGAAAATTTGGGATTTGGATCAGTTGATATTCGTGCCAGAGGCTTCGGAAAAATCATTTAGCAGGTGTTTAAAGCGGGAGGCTTCCTGGACCGAGGGGTATCCAAAGAGCATGGTATCATCAAAAAATTGCTGGTGGGTGTTAGCAGGGGAGTTATGAACTGATAGACCTTTGAGCTGATTGGAGTGGAGGGCGTTTGTGATGTGGCATCCAAGGCCCTTAGCCATGAGGAGAAAGAGGGAAGGGGATAGGGGGTCTCCTTGCCTAATCCCTCTGGAGGGCTTGAAGGGCATTGAGGGGATGCCATTGATGAGAATGGAAAATTAAGATGAAGTGATTAGACTCATGACCCATCGCACCCACATAGAGAAGAAGCCAAAGGCTTTAAGCATATGTTGGATGTAGGTCCAGTTGAGTTTATCAAATGCGTTAGAGAGGTCCAGTTTGAGAAGCATACCTGCCTGCTTGGAGTTCTTAAGGGAGTGAATTATCTCGTGCATGAGAAGAATTCCGTCCATGATCTGACATCCTTCCACATAGCCTGACTGTTCTAGAGAGATTAACAAAGGTAAAAGGGGCTTTAGCCGATTTGCAATCACCTTAGATATGACTTTGTAGATGACATTACAAAGAGCTATTGGCTTGTACTTGTCAGGGGTGATAGAGTTCTCCTCCTTAGGGATAAGAGCGATGAATGTTGTGTTAATAGCAGGGAGCACCCAGTGGAGAGCTCTTGATTCTTCTACGATTTGCTAGACCTCTTGCTTTATTAACTCCCAGAATGTGTGAAAGAAAGTGGTGGTGAAACCATCTGGGCCCGGGGCTTTACCTTCCTTCAGTTGAGACATGGCATCATCCACTTCCTGCATCAGAATGGGCCGAAGAAGATGTGCATTGTGCTCCTCCGTGATGAGCTTTGGCACATTGCTGATTAATCTTTCAATAGCTGGTCGTTTATCTCCTTCAAGCTCGCGATGGACTTGAGCGAAGTGGTTTAGGAATTCCTCCTCTATTTCCTCATGCTTCTCTATTTTTGCTCCTCCTTGTTTCTGAATAAAAGGGATGTTGTTGTGAATTCTACGTTGAACAGTGGTTCTGTGGAAGAATTTGGTGTTTCGTTCACCTTCCCTCAGCCATCTTATTCTAGATTTTTGTTTCCAATATATTTCCTCTTGTTTCTGCCTTTCTTCCAGTTGGTTGTGGATGTTGCTTTCCTTTGCCAGAGTTTCTTCAGAGTGCCCTTCGGTGATGATCTTTTGTTGGAGTACCCAAATTTCCTTGTTTAGATCTTGCTGCGCTGCGAATATGTTACCAAAGGTCTCCCTGTTCCATCTTTTTAGCTGGCCTTTGAGAAACCTGAGCTTTTGCTGGAACTGAAACATTTTGGATCCTTCAGGCGGGGTGAAGGATGTCCATGTAGTTTGGAAAAATTATTTTAACGAGGGATCTGATATCCAGAACTCCTCGAAGCAGAAGGGCCTTCTTGTCGGATTGCCTGGTCTCTGCCACTGGAGGACAATCGGCCAATGGTCCGAGCCTGTGTGGGGAAGGATGGCTGTTGTAAAGTCTCCTCCAAGGTGAACCTCATTGTCTGATATGAGGAAGTGATCCAGCTTGGAGGCTATTTGATGCTTTCCTTCTCTGTGGTTGCTCCAGGTGAAAGTACCATTACCAAAAGGGATGTCTATGAGGGAGGCGTTCTGAATGAAGTCCTTGAAGTGGGAGTTTTCATGATCCATTCTGTTTCTGCCCCTATCTTCTCCTCTAACTTGGTGATCATATTGAAACCTCCAACTATAATCCAAAGCGGATGTGTTCTGCTATTATTCAAAGCTTCGATGGTATCGAGAAGAGCCATTTTACTACCTGAGTCCTGCGGGAGGTAAACATTAGAGAGATTTCCATGGATATTCGTACCTAGGATGTGAAAAGCTGCCTGGATAAGATGATGGGAAGCATGCAGATCTGAAAGTTCTATCGCCTGTGTATTCCATGCTATGGCCAGCCCTCCCGATGCTCCAGAGGCATCCACCGCTACCGATTGACATCCCGGCCATGCCTTGGAGAGAATGTTGCCTAATGTTGAGCTGTTACACTTGGTTTCTTGCAGAAAGCACATTTGTGGTTTCTCCATTTTTATCATATTTTTTAACATTATGAGTTTGCGAGGGCTATTAAGCCCCCTAACATTCCATGATGCCAGCTTCATGGATTAACTATGGATGGAGGGTTTGTAGTACCTCGTTAGTTTTGCATACCTACCCGAGTCTACCCGAATTTTCCCAATCTCAATTGTTCGCTGAAGATTCATCTTTCTTCCTCTCTTCTTGGTATCTTTTGGGAGTGGATTTTCGTCCCATTGGCTTCCTGGCTGTATACCTAGTTGGTGCTGATGGAATGCCCTGGAGATGACCACTTCCAGCTTGTTGAGTTGAGACTCTGATATGCTATCATATGCCTTTTTTTTGCATGCCAGTTCTAGCTCTATAATATCTAATCCGTTCAGATCTATGCTCTCTGGTTCTTCTTCCATGGGTTCAACTTGATTGCTTCCATCCACATTGGTCTCTGTGATTTGAGGGAGGTTGAGCTTTCCCTCGGTTTCCATGGCCTTTCCTTTCCCATCTGACTCTGAGGGTCCTTCCGAGTGGAATACCGGGTTGTTGGTAGGGGGGGGAGATTTGGATGTGGAGGCTGAGGGTGGAGGGTGTGAGGACGAGGAGGGAGGAGCAGGGGCTCCTTCATAGAGCGAGGGTTGGTCCTCAGAGGTTTGTGCTAGGAGCTCGAAACTGTTCTTGGTGGCTGGGCCTTGGATTTTAGTTTGCTGAGGCCTATTGCCATTGTTGGGCTTCTTGTGCGCATGCCTTCAGCTAGGGGCTTTTGTGAAGCCATCCTGGGCTGGGGTTTCAGAGGATTCCGGGGTAGCAACTTTGGCATTTAGCGGGCAATCCCAGAAGAGATGCCCCAGGGCATGACATCTTCTGCACCGAAAGGGGACGTGCTCATAGTCCAGAGGTTGGATCCATTCTTCGTCTCGGTGGAAGAGACTTACTGATTCTGGCAAAGCTTCATTCAGTCGTATGAAAACGCATATGCGGGCATAGGAGATGTGTATGCACTTTTTTGTTTCTTCTGCTGCTCTGATATATTCCCCTATTCCATTTCCTATACCTTTGAGAATTTCCTCATCCCAATATTCATCTGGAAGAGAGTAAAGTCTTATCCATACTGGCGCCCATGTGAGATCTTCCTTGTCCGGTTTGAATCTTGGGATCCAATCCCTCAAATACAAACCCGCTGAGTTGTAAAAGTAGGGTCCCTCTCCCAGGACTCTGTATTTGTCCTCCAGACAAAAGAATACTGCCGTGAAAAAACCTTTTGGCCCTAGCTGTAGGGTAACATCTCCTTTAGGTTTCCATTTTTCCGCAATCCAGCCGTATAAGGCCCTTTCTGTCGGCCAAAACCCTATGAACATCCCAATGAGAGCATGATCCCGCATGTATTCTATTCTTTCATCAATCTTGTGTCCTGGCAGCTCTATTCTAGGTCGCTCTTTGGCTATAGGCTTGCAAGTCGCCGATGAGACTTTCGGGGTTTCCTCCGGTTGCTCCCCATTTTCTTGTGCAACACTGGCGTTTTCCGTTCGCCCTTCTGTCCCTTTGTTTCCGTTCTGATGCATGCGCTCTCTGTTCATGATTCCTCTGTCAATGGATCCAAATACCAGATTCTGATCAGGACCTGGCGGCGAGATGTTTGCGTTTGGGGAGGGCTCTGACGCCCTCCCCTGAGAAGACTCCATTTGTTGAGCTTAGCTTCCTGCTGCTCTAATGCGTGACAACAATCTTGGTGCAACGTCTGAGAGGTTCCAGGGGTGTGCAGACTGCACCGTGACCGAAACCCTAAACCCTAACCTTCGTTACCTGCTCCTGTGACCGCTCTCAACATACATAACATTACCAGCTTTGACATTTTATTTTAGAAGAACATAACCTTTACCTTTTATGAGAGTAGGGGTGTCATTTCCAAATGAGACCTTCTTTTCTTTTTCTAAGGCACTATATGACTGAAGTTTCTCTTTATCACTTTTCATATGTTTCGAGCATCCACTGTCAATGTACCACTGATTTTCCTGTCCTTCCACATATAAGGCTATCCCACATCTTTCTGGTTGTGGTTCTTTCTTTCTCCATGTTTTGGGACTCATTGAAGCTTGCTCCTTCTAAGTTGTTTGCCAAAACCTACTCTTGCATTCAGAATCTTCATGACCGAAGTTGTTACAAATGGAATATTCTATTTTATTCTCAAGAGAAGAAAAGTTATTGTAGGTCCTTTTCACGATCCCAGTCATACTCCTTTGTTTTTGAGCTTCTCTAGTCATGATGGTCATGTAGGCAACACATTGAGCAGTTTTTGACCAAAGTTATGACAAGAGAAACATTGACCATTGAAGAAATTCCTTCGATTATCAAACCTAATGACCAAATGATTGTAGTTTCCATTGACATCCATTCTTGAGGCAAATTGAGAATGATTTACCAATGGTTGGTTGTAGCCTCTATTCATCCTTGAAGTAGATTTCCCCCGATTTACTTGATAATCTTTGTTCATTCTTGAAGTGAATTGTCCCTAATTTACCTGGTGATACGTATTATGCCTTTGTTGGCGATTTTCAACCTGTTCACTTCTCCTTGCTGCATCAAGATAACTTTTAGATGTGGATGGCTTCTGTGCTTGCTTCTGTGCTTGAGATGCTTCTTCAGTATATCCAAGACCTATCTTGATTAGAGGAGAACGCTGCACTTTGATAATCTCATCTAAAGTTTCAGATCCTTTAGCAAATTTAAGATTAAGAGCTTTTGATTTCTCAATATCTTTTCTAAGTCCCACAATTTCACATTCTAACTTTTGATTGTGTTTTTCTCTTTCAGCAAGTTGGAATGTCAAAGTATCTATAATCATGTTCTTTTCTTCTAAGCAAATTTTGAGTTTAGAAATTTCTTCATAAAGACCTTCTTCATCTATAGCATCCAAGAAATCATCATCTTAAAAAGCCATCAAAAGTCTATAATCATTACTTGTTCATCTTCATCACTATTTGAAAGTCCATCAATGTCTTCATGTGTGTAATAGCTCTTCTTATTTAGATTCTATTTTTTGTTCCATCTAACTGGTTCCTTACCTTTGTCAAACTTATCTTTATGAAGACACTTGGTAGCATAGTGACTGACTCTTCCACAAGCAAAACATTTGAAAGGTAACTTACCTTTGAATCTTCTAGAACCCCATTGAAGGTTCTTGACAAAATTTGATTCTTCCTCTTCTTCCGATATATGTCCTGAGTCATTGTAATCTCCTTTTCCTGAGGCTTTGAATGTGGCTTTTCTCTTTTCTGATGGTCCCCCTTTTCTCATTTCGTAAGCGGTTAGGATTCTGTGTAGTTGTGACATGGTAAGGCTCTGTAGATTCCATTTTTCTTCTATGGAAGAAACTTTTGATTCAAACTTAGAAGACAAAGATCTTAGACTTTTTCAACCAACACAACTTCTTTTATTTGTTCACCCAAATTTTTCATACAATTAACAATCTCATCTATACGTAGGAAATAGTTAGCCAAACTTTCATCATTGTACATTATGAGAGTTTGAAGTTTTGCTCGTTTTACCTAATCATCTCCTTCATAGCTCAGAATGATCTTGTCCCATATTCTTTTGCAGTTTTGAGTTGCATAACCTTGATGAATTCTAATTGAGATAGACTCCCTAATAGAGTATTAAGAGCCTTTGCATTTGTTTCCTACTCCTTACCAGCCGTATATGTAGGAGTTGTTGAAGGAAATGTGTATCCTATTTCCACGATGTCCCAGACTTCCGTACCAAGAGATTGAAGATATGCAGTGATTCTTACCTTCCAATAGACGAAGTTGCTCCCATAAAAAATTGGTGGCTTGATTGATGCTTCTTTCTCGTAATTGCTCATGACGATGGATCTTCCTTCAAGTGATCAAGCTTCTTCTGAAGGACCTGCTCTGATACCAATTGTTGGAAATAATACTGAGAGGGGGGGGGTGAATCATTATTATCACGTCAATTATTTTTCATTTCACAATCAGATTTATATACGCTACTTCCGTTAGTAAATACTGTGTATGTATGCTACATCAGTTAAGGAAACAAGCGTATATCAGCAAACTTGTAATTTAAATTATTCTTCAGATGTTGATCATTAATCTATGCATCAAACCATATAAACAGTAACCAGGAATATTGAAATAGAACAAGCAATCACACATAAGAACACAAGATATAAGGTGGAAACCCAATGTGGGTGAAAACCACCTGCACCAATTCGTCTCTATCTTATTTTAATTAGAAACTTCTTTTTACAATGTTTTTGTACTGGTGCAGTCCTTTACCGGTACACAGGCTACTACCTGCAGAGGGCAACAACCCTCTCCCATTCTCCAACTTCTCCTGGAAGGGAGCTACAACCCCCTTAGCTCTTGTACTAGCTGAAATAATAGTATGTAGGTGTTGACCTACAAAAGGCTAGAACCTTCTCTTTTCTTCCAGGGACCACGTTTCATAAATTTTCAGACTGGATCCATGAATAATATTAATCAAGCATCAAGTATATCTACATCAACCAATCTCTTTGTACAACCCAATACTGATTCAAACAATCACTTCTCTGTATGTTATACCCAGAAAATAATAATTGTAACTAGACACCAATCCTGAACCCAGAACACTGCAGCAATAAACAAAAGTAACTAAAACATATATCCAAGAGACTTACGCTACTTCAATGTGTACCACCTGCGTGCATATTCTTCTGAATCAAGCCCAACCTGCGTATACGCAATTTACATTCATAGAAACAACGTGTATATGTGCCTTTGCTCTGCTGAACCTACGTACAGATCTATAAAAGATAGTTGACTCTTTTAAATATTCAGACATCAGTAATACCCAGATTTTCAAATTTATAGATCAAGTCATGCTCCTAATATATCAGATCAAAACACACAAAGATACTACTATTCAAGTCTTGTGTTTTGACCCATCAATAAAACTTATCCATCTTCTTGCACTCAGGTTCCTCCTTGATTCAGATTCAACTATGCACCATCAGCCAATCACTAGTATTCTAGATCTTTCTCTTTATCAGATATTCAATACTTCAGTCAATCACTTTGCCAAATGATCTCCTCCTTTTTATAGTCTTAGGCCTTACTCAAACCATGGTCCAAACCCATAGAGAACCAAAACCTGGGTTCAATAATTCGGATGCAATACCAAGGTCCAAAATACCATGGACCCAAGAATAATATTTCCCACATGTACGTGCTTTTTCGTGCATGAAAGTGCGTGTATACTCATACGCGACTTTCTATTAGCAATCCTACGTGTATACACGATCTGGTTAAGAGGAACCTGTGTATATGTAGATTTTTTCCATTCTGAGAGCTTGAACTATGATCTACCATCTGATTGAGTTGCCATCAAGGACAACACCTGTGCCATACTACCAAACCTGTGGCATAATGCCAACAGACTCCATACCGAATGGATGTGTTTGTTAGGTAAAATTGACTCAGGGTTTGAGTCAAGGTTGACCTAGTCAAATAGTAGTGGCTTTGGGCACATGGTATAGTGTACCCATGGTATTATGGTCCATGATATTGCATGTAATGGAGCCTATAAAAGGCTAGGAATACTTCATAGTAATGTAGGCCTGGAGGTGAGCGGTGAAAACTCACTTGGTCGGATTGGCCAGGGTTTTGGCCAATGCTAATGAGATCTCATTGGGTTGGGGTTTCCCCGAATTTGGGGTTTTCTTGGAAAAATATTATGTGTATAATATTTATGTGTATTGTTGCTGGTTATTTCATTATTCCTCTTTGTAAATGTCAATAATAATTTATCTCATTGTGATAAATTTCTAACAATTGCTATCAGAGCTAAGTTGGCTTCAGAAGGACATTTTTTATTGCCAAGGGTTTGTATTGGCCTGGTAGATAGAGAGATAATTGAGTTTTGCTTGCAGATCTGGATCAAAAGCCATAGACTGTGAAGCAAAGTTTCACATTATTGGGTCATGAGAAATTCAGTGGATGAGGAGGATATGTGCACGTGGATTAATTAATTGATGAACCATGTACAAAGATAACAACAAGGGTAAAAAAAAAAAAATTATTATAATGGAGTGAAATTTTTAATTTGCATGTAAATGGGCATACTGTTGTAAGGCCCGGTAAGGCATGTGTACCCCTCAGGAATTACTGGTAAAGTCTGGGTTAGACTTGGGTAATAGGGGGATGTCGGGTTAACAAATCCCAGGTAAACAATTTGAAGGGGGTAAGGGCTAGAGTGAGTGGGATTGTCTCACTTAGTAGGTTTTGGTTGGATTTAGTCAAGTAAACCCAAGTCAAGTTTAAGGGGGGAATTGTTAGGTAAAATTGACTCAGGGTTTGAGTCAAGGATGACCTGGTTAAATAGTAGTGGTTTTGGGAACATGGTATAGTGTACTCGTGGTATTATGGTCCATGATATTGCATGCAATGGAGCCTATAAAAGGATGGAAATACTTCATTGTAATGTAGGCCTCGAGGTGAGCGTGAAACCTCACTTGGCTAGATTGGCTAGGGTTTTGGCCAATGCTAATGATATATCATTGGGTTGGGTTTTTTTCCTATATTTGGGGTTTTCTTGGATTAATATTATGTGTATAATATTTATGTGTTGTTGTTGGTTATTTTATTATTCCTCTCTGTAAATATTGGTAAATATCAGTAATAATTTATTTCTCTGTGGTAAATTTCTAACAGTGTCTTCTCCCACCTGCCTACAAAACATTAAAATGAACCTGCTCTTTTGATTCTCATAATTAGCATAAGATCCTAAATCATTCAGTTTTCTAATTAATTGAGAAAACCTTAATGAGAGAGCCATCTCCAAGACTAGAGGGGTTAGGTTCTAGCCTAAAAGTGGTATGCGGTTACCTTTGTACTCCTTTTTTAGCCTAATACAAAGTGCTAACACTTGCTAACATTTTTCATTTTAAAATTAATGAATATGATTTTTAGTTTCTTTCTTCCATATCAACCTCTCAAGGAATATTTTTTGGGTCCTACTCAAGGATAAGGGAAATAGGAAACTGATCCTAGTGATAGATGACATTCAACTTAAATAAGATATTTGAATACAAGGGGGAGACAAAAAATATGAAGTATATATTTCCATGGACAAGTAATGCTAATGAAAGCCTCTTATTTGTGCCCCTCATAAACAATGGATACGAAGGTCTCAAGGAAGGCTACACTAGACCAATGTTAATTGATAAACACCAATGTGAATCACGGGAACAAGAATACAACCAAAATCAACCCATCATTCAATTCATCCTACGGTTCATACTATAATTCCCTTAAACATTAAATTAAATTACTTGAATACAAAAAAGGTTAATGCACATCATATTTCATGAGCCACCTTTATTGTATGAGTAAGAGAGATGAAATAAATCCCTAACTAGAGAATTTATTGGAGGAATATGATATATGTATCTATGGATCAACATAGTGATATTGGATCACAAGCTAAAATAATAGGAGAAAATTTTTCTTCTAAGAGTTACCCACTTGGTTTGGTAGTGGGGACTATACTGAAGAGTGAAGGGGATTTGGGTTATATCAATGAATGATCCAAGGCTAGGTGGATAACGTCTTTGGAATTGTGGGATAAGCATTGTGGTTGAGGCTTTTTAGCACCTTGTAATTAAGTCTAGGTAGAAAAGAGGATCACATGGGTAACCACAAAACACTTGCAGAATTGCAACCTAGCATTTCCAACTCCAGAGAGGGATCTCTCTATAATATTTTTAGTCAATTAGATAACTAAGTGTTTCAAAATTTAGGCTAGCTCTTAAGGATAAAAAGAAATGAATTTGTTTTAAAGTTTTGATGGTGGGTGTGAGTCGAAATCCATTGGGCATGGAGTCACCAAGGGTAGAGATTAATGAGTCATGCAAAGACTTGGTTGATTGAGTTAAATTTTATAGGCAAGGTAGAAAATATTCCTTATGTTGATTGAAGAAAGGAAATAAATGCTTCAAACTTAGGGCATCTAACAAGGATGAATCCTAAGTAAATATTAAGCAAACAATAGAAGAATTAATCAAATACATCAACATAACATCAAATTCTTGATGAATTCGCATACATATACATTGATTGTGTTGCATATAAAAGAATGAAATATTGAGATCGAACTGATATGAAAAGTGAAACATACACTGGGAGAATGAACATACATAAAGAAAAAAATCACATGAATCTTTGAAAACCAAGATCAAGTACTTTTTATTTGCTTAAGATTAATTATTATAAAAAATGATTTACAATTTGCAGAATATGAACTGTCTCTTACACATTGACCCCAACCCCTTTTTCATCTTTATCCCTCATTAAATACAACGGGGAATTCAAAATTACCACTTAAGGTGGTCGAATTCACTAAATAGGCATAAAACAAGCTGATACAATGTACTTGTAGAAAAGTAGAAACCTACCATACTGAAACTATCATAATTTTAGAAACATCATTGTTTTAAAACTTACAAAAATTTAGAAACAACATGTCTAGAATTATCAATTTAATTAACTTATTTATGTTTATCCACACCTATTTGATCACCAACATACTTTTAGAAGGTCCTGAAATACCAATATGGAAAAATAGGCTTCATTGATATAGTTGTGCAATAGGGTGAAATAGGCCTCCAAGCTTGACATAGTTGTAGACCATTATGGACAAAATGGAGCTAATGGTTATGCTTGAAATGGTGTTGTGCTGGTGTAGAACCACTGAGATATCCCCTTTAACCTCTTCCAATCTCCCAACAGACTTCTCACCATTTATGCAACAGAATTCAAATTTTAAATTTGTTTGACATTTCCCGACTCCAAAAACATTTTAGTACCCAACCATTTATCAAATTCACCTTATAACAGCCATCATGGATAAAACGTTATCAAAATTCGAGTTTACAAATCGAATTTAAAAAAAAAAAAATCAAAATTTTGTTAGCAAGAAATTGTGGAAAATGGATCTCCAAGTGACACTTGTAACTTCCAAAATGTGATACTTGTGCACCAAATGAGAGATTTTTTTATTTTATTTGGCCAATGTTAGACACAAACATCTTTTGGTTTTGAAAATTTCGCTTCGATCTATTAGAAAAGTGCGCCAAAACACAATGACTGAAACAGGAGGAAAAAATAGTTTTTTTTTTTTTAAATTCAGTCTCCAAGAGCATTGAATATCTCCAAAACCATAATAACTGTGAAGAAACTGATGGAATTTTTTTTCTTTAGTTCTTGCTTGGAATTTTTTGTTCTTCTGCTTCAAACTGATTAAGGAGCATACTTATCACCTACATACACCTTATAACACTTGTACATGCTTTCAAAACTACAAAACTCCCACACTTCACCTAAATGAGGAACCTTTACAACTTCAAATTAGGGCTAAAAGACCCTTTATGACATGAATATTTGCAATGCGTTTAACTCATATGACTCTTTATACATACAAACCTTTAGACTACGACACATAGTGACTCATAGGCTAAAATTGACAAAGAGACCTCCAAAATGAAATAGTAAGATAGGAAAACACTTTAATGCCTAGACTATAGGACCCTAACATTGACTCCAATGGGGATGGGAGCCTCTTAGTGAGGTGTCAATAATACTGCAAACTAGTAGCCTAACCATTGGGAAATGGAGTCAAAAATAAAAAGACTCAACCGACTGATTGATTACAAAGCTAAAAACTTTAAAGGAAATGAGAAATTTTACAGCACATCACCAAAGTCTTAGGGCCTTCTCCTTGGGCTTCAAATGTTTATGATAGTTTTCCAAATATGATGAAGATATATATACACTCATGTGAAATGATCCTTCCAATGTAGCGAATCAAGAAAATGGCTACTTGAATAAATTATGCTCACACTTTTCTTGAGAATGCAGAACAATAAGGGAATGGCAACTCAAACTATAACTAAGAGTGATATTTTTGCTGTAGAAATGCTGCAGAATCTAACTTCATTGATGATTGTCATAAATTTGCAATATTATCTTGAAAATCATGAAATATTACATGTTCTTCATGATCAACAAAAAGAATGGAGTTGTCTTAAAAAATAATGGCTAATTGTTATTCTTCATTAGACTCCTCATTTTCTGAATCTTGAGTGACTTTTCCTATATACCATCTACAAGAAAAAACTTTGAATTTTCTTGAGGGAGTGTAAATGGAACAACTGCATCATGTATAACATGAGTTTCAAGACTTAACCTTTCATTTTCCTTAGCAAAAATATGATCTTGATCTTCAAAATATCATGTGTTTGTTGTTTCAAGAGGCAGATTTTCTTTAATAAAATCTTCATTTGCAAAATTCTCTAGAACAACCCCATATTTCTCACTACTTTCCTTTTTAATCTCATTTTATTAGGATGCATTCTCATGCTATTGAGAATAAAAATTTTCAAAAGTATTTATAATATGCTTTTCTTCAACCATTTACCCAGAAGATGAATAAGCCGATTGATTTTCTATTTCCTTTTCTTGATCATTAAAAATATGTTGAATATGTTCATCAAGCTCATGGGGAAAAACCTGTTGTATTACTTCATCAATCTCAAGAGAATGAACATGAATATCTACCTCAAATTCTTGATCAATTTCATCTTCAACTAAGGAATCAATTACTGCTTGTTGGGAATCCACCTGAATATCATGGCAACTATCCTCTACTTTTTCTTTCTGATGTTGAAAATTATTCTCATGAAAGGCCTTTATAATCTCATCATCCAAAAACTCATCATCTCCATTAAAAAATTCCAAATGATGAATGAAATTCTCAAAATGAACAAAACAATTTTGAACTAGTAACAGAGGTGGGTAAGATCCTTTATAATTTCAAAAAATATTGTATGAAAATTATTTAGAAAACATAAACTAGCAACTGGTAATTGTTCATACTTTGACCTCTCCTTTCCTTCTCGAGTAGCCATGAACATCTTCATGAGACAACCTTTAGGAAACTAAAACCTCAACTTGCGTACATGTATGTGAAATTTAACTAGATGCAAAGCAACATCATCTCCTTTTGAATCTCTAAATTTTGGCAAATAAGTTTGTGAGTCTACATGAATCATGTGATTTGGAAAACCTAGAATGTGATCTTGATTTAAAGGATCATACCTTGCAGCTAAATTCATTTTCATCTAATAGAATTACTAGTAAAACTTTGATTTCCGAATTCTATTGCCAGTGGAGTCTTTGGATCAAGTGAAAAACTAATTGGAGTCACCAGCTGGATGGTTCATCCTCCATATGTATGACGTTTTTCCACAATCAACAACCAACTCTGAAAAATTTGATAATCTTTCCCAAAGAAGATGGAACCTTTCATTCCTTAACAACAATGACACTATGTTAGCACCCTGTAACTAACCTTTAGGTTGAAAAAAAGGATCACAGGGGTAACCACAAACCACTTGCAGAATCATAACCTAGAATTTCCAACTATAGAGAGGGTTCGCTCTATAATATTTTCAGTCAATTAGATAACCAAGTTTTTCATATTTTAGGCAAGTTATTTAGGACAAAGATAAATGGATTTGTTTTAAAGGTTTGATAGTGGGTGTGAGTCAAAATCCATTGGGCATGGAGTCACCAAGGGTAGAGATTAATGAATCATGAAAACACTTGGTTGATTGAGTTAACTTTCAGAGACAAGGTAGAAAATATTACTTATGATGATAGAAAATATTCCTTATGTTGATTGAAGAAAATACATAAATGTTTCAAACTTAGGGCATCTAATGAGGATGAATCCTAAGTAAATATTAAGCAAACAATAAAATAATTAATCAAATAGATAAAAAGTACATAAAATTTCAAATGATATATGATACATATACATTGATTATGCTGCATATAAAGGAATGAAATATTGAGATCAAACTGATATGAAAAATGAAACATACACTGGGAGAAGAAACATACATAAAGAACACAGTCACATGAATCTCTAAAAACCAAGATTAGGTACTTCTAATTTGCATAAGCTTCATTAATCTCAAAAAATATTTTCAATTTGGAGACCATGAAATGTCTCTCAGACTCTCACATAATAACCCCAACCCATTTTCCATATTTTTACCTCATTAAATACAAAGGGGAATGTAAAACTACCACTTAAGGTGGCCAAATTCACTAAACAAGAATAAAACAAGCTCAATACAATGTACTTGTAGAAAAGCATAAACCTACCATACTGAAACTATCATAATTTTGGAAAAATCATTGGTTTAAATATTACAAAAATTTAGAAACAAAATGTCCAGATTTATCAATTTAATTAACTTATGTATGCTTATCCACATCTATCTCATTACCAACATACTTGTAGAAGGTCCTGAAATACCAAGATGTAGAAATAAGCCTAACTGACATAGTTGCATAGTAGGGTGAAATAGGCCTCCAAGTTTGTCATAGTTGTAGACCATTCTGGGAAAAAAATATCTAATGGGTATGCTTGAAATGGTGTTGAGTTGGTGTAGAACCCCTAAGGTAGCCCCTTTAACCTCTGTCAATCTCCCAACTGACTGCTCATCATTTGCATAGTAGAATTCAAATTCTAAATTTGTTTGACATTTACCGGCTCCAAAAAAAAATTAGTACCCAAAAATCTATCACATTCACTTTATAACACTTAGCATGCATAAAAAATTACTAAAACTCAAATTTACAAATCGAATTTAAAAAAAAAACATTCATAATTTTGTGAGCAAGAAATTGTGGAAAATAGGTCTCCAAGTGACACATGTAACTCCCAAGATACCTGTCCACAAAATGAGAGAGGTGATTTTTATTTTTCCCATGTTAGACACAAACCTCTCTCAGTTTTGAAACATTCACTTACATCTGTTAGAAAAGTGCACCAAAACACAATGGCTGAAACATGAGGAAAATATAGAATTTTATTTTTCAAAAAATCGGCCTCCAAGAGTGTTGAATCTATACAAAGCCATAACAATTGTGAAGAATATGAAGGGCATTCTTTTTACGTGGCCCATTATTGGAAAAACCCTCTTACAATTTTTCCAAATTCATTTCCATTTGGTCAGAAAACGCATTTGAAAATGATGGCTAAAATAGTCATTTTTGCAGCAAATTCATAGCAGAGTGTAGCAGAACTTCATGGTTGATATGGTTGTAGATAGTTTGGTGAAAGTATGAGTGTTTATATGTGCATGAGATGACCTAACGATGATTTAGTACCCTCTGAGTGCTTCCCTCTATGCTTGTAGACCTCTAAAATGGTTGTTCTTAGTTTGCGGAACAAACTCTAAAATTAATATTTGAAATTGTTTTTTCCACTTCAAACTGATCGAGGAGCATACTTATTGCCTACATATAGCTTATAACACCTTTTCCATGCTTTTAGAACTACACAACACCCACACTTCACCAAAATTATTGACCTTTACAACTTCAAATTAGGGCTAAAAGACCCTTTATGACATGAAGATTTACAATGAATTTAACTCATATGAATCTTTATACATACAAACCTTTAGACTATGACAAATAGTGACTCATAGGCTAAAATTGACAAGCAAGCCTCCAAATGAAATAGTAAGATAGGCAAACACTTTCATTGCTAGACTATACGAACCTAATAGGGCTAACGACTAAGGTTATGGACCAATGGAATGTAGGACCTAAGGTTAAAGTGGGGCTAAATATAGGGTTAAATGCTGCAAAGTTTCCTAGGGGAAGGAATAGAGACATATTAAAGCTTGAGACAAATCTATAATGATCAAAAATTTCACCATATTTATAAAAGTCCAAGGATATGTTGGGAAAAACAATGGGGGGATGAATCAATATTTTAAAACTCACTTAAACCTTTCAATTTCTTATTCAAATTTATATACACTACTTGATCCAAGTGGATATTGGTGGCCACCCGCTAATTCGACTTGGATCCCCTCTAAGTGCTTCGTGCAGTTTTTTTCAGCTTCCTTAATTATAGCACAATTTACTATTTTTAGCAGTTTTT